>MNPL01033531.1:42829-64879 GCA_002081605.1 Tropilaelaps mercedesae | reverse complement strand
ATAAGAATCCTGTTATAAGCTCTGCCTTCATACCTTGAACTGGATCATATAATTCAATTTTTTTACAAGTTATGAAGCCAATTAAGATTTAAAACCTTGGCATTGCTTTAGTGAGTTTGTATAATAAGCGCCACTCATCAGAACAAAGTCTCTCCACAAGTATAGGCTAGCTCACTATCTGTTCTTCTTACTATTAAGTCGTTTCTCCAAAATATACCGTCTCGTCGCTGACGTAAAAGCGATGCCAGGTATTTCCCAACCAACACTATGTGACGTCACCTATCCTTCGCTGCAAATATAGGTTATATTGCACCCCAGCCGGTATTTCATCGAATTCGGCCCTATCCACTACTTTCTTCTAAATAATTTGCCGGTAATAAAAAACAACGACTCCTAGCTCGACTGACCGCTTCCCGAGGAGTAGGAGGGGAAGGAAGAGGAAGGAAACTCATGAGTTCGACGGTGCCATTTCGTTATTTGAGCAGCTCAGCTCGCCCGATTACTTTTCTCGCTGCGTCCCTCAATGCTAAACCGAAGCGATATTCGACATAGTCGCCGTGCTCGACCACTCTTGTCTGCTGAATCGTCGGACTGGTAGCACCTCCTCGCGAGGCTCAAGGGAATTCGAAAGGCGGGCGCATTTTGTAAGCTGTCTGGCACACTTCGCTAGCTCGATTCTTAATTACAGGAATTCATTGTCTCTGCAACAAGGCACTGCTGCGCGGCGTATACGCGGCATTCTGGTTGATTCAATAAAACAGCGAACAGGTCACGAAGATCCTAGAAACAGACGTATTAAAACTGATGCCTCGATGAACAGACGCCAAGTTTTGCATTGGTTAGGATTGAGGGGGTTGTTCACAGGCTCGTCATTTAGTAAGAGCAGTGCCCCTACGTCAAGTATAGATCCGCTAAGATGACGGTGGACGGATTCCTGATAAACGAAGCCGCAACGCGGGCGAGCCAAAGCTCTTTCCCCTACGAAACTTCACTATGGTCCTGTTTCGAATTTTCCTGTCGGCTGCTGATGTCAAACCGGTATGGATGAAGGTGCTCAACATTCACAATGCTTGTCATTTTCCATCGTAGCCTTGTAGCTACCTAGAGCAATCTTTGGTGAAAAGAAAAGTGATGCCTCAGACAGGCATAGAAAACGCACTGGGATGCGTACCTGGCACTAAAATTGCAGATGTCTCTTAAGCTGACAGGACTTAACGGCTCCTCTATCGTGCCCTCTCCTTACAGCGATTTATTCAGCGTTTGGTTTACCGTATAGGTTGTATGGATGAAACGGGGCTTAAGATTGACAGGACGGCTGCACATGCAACCTAGACAAAATCTGTTTTGTGTCTTTCGCTAGGTATAGGTATAAAATTGAATTCGGTTCTGAGAGTTTCATCTGTTACAGATATTTCATCCTAGAGACATCCTAGGATAGGCCTTAGGGATCTGTCCTAGAGATTTTTAGTGATTCATCTTAACATAGAACAGATCAGTGGCCTAGAATGGCCTTGGTGTTAAAAAACACAGAGCATCTTCTCCAAAAGTAGAGCAAGAATAACTTTCAGTTCAGAACATGTTTGACTTTTTTCTCACATATTTTTGTATTTATGATATTATGTAGTCGTTTTTATGTTGCAGCTGAACGCTCACGGTTGGTGTTCATTTTTCAAGTTCATTTTGTTATTACTATTTACGGTTAGCAATAGCTCAAGCACAGTTCAACGCCGCATAAAATATATTCTAAGTCCAAATGAATCAATAAACGTTGAAGAGCCACCATTGCAGTCCCTCTCTCTCTCTCCCTCTCACTTTTTCCTTAATGTAGTGATTATTAGATCAGATGTGTCTATTAGATTGCTCTACCATCCAAATTGGATTGAGCGTAGAAATCTCCTTTCAATACGGGCTAACAAGCCAGTTGTAACAGCTCACATCTAAGCCGTGTCGGACGGCAAACCTAAGCGCGGTAAGAGTTCTCACGAGGCTATGCTTTCCTTAACTGACTGTATCAATTCAGTCCTCTATGCGATCTTAAAGCAACGCTCTCGAGAGCGCACGGGTACCCTCTTTGTCACTGGGGAAGGTGCCACAGAGATTCATGGTAACGCGATACGCTCATGACCAATGCAAAGAAATTGAGTCATCTGGAAGTTACTGTAGTGATATTTTATCCCATTTTACTATTAATTAACTTCCCGTTAAGTGAATGTGTTCCAGAAAACATCCTCGAAGAACTAGCGCCTCATTTAGTATATTATGGGGTTTTTAGAATATGATAGTCATGCGCCACGTGAACTGGGGAACGAGACAATTCGTATTAATATTTTTCATTTTGCCATGATACAGTCGGACATTGGCCTAATAGCTTTAGCTACAAAATGAACTTCCGTCTAGATAAGGGATGTGTAATCCTATCAAACACATCCCTGGAAAAGATATAGCTTTTTCGCGTTACGAACTCGAGTAGGTCTTTGTTATTATCATTATTATTATTATTATTATTATTATTGGCTGCTAAAGTTACAAAAAACCACGCTGTAGTAACACAACATACACAAATAGTATGAACCTGATTCTAATCATGAATCTCATGTGCATAAAAAAGCGGAAAAATGTTTTTGAGTTATTTGTAATCAACAAAAGTGATAAGCCTTGATTGCTCCGTAAGTGTCCGGGCCCGATAAAAACAAAAGATGTTTAATAAAAGGCTGCTTCTGGTCCGATTAAGAAAATAACAAGATATGACTATCTGAGCGGACCTTTGCGTATGCTTCACTAGACCGCAGAGATACAAGTTCCCTGCTAACTAAGCGTATCTCATAAGTTTGCGTGAAACTTTAAAAAAATGTGTAAAGTTTTCCTCTCCACCTAGGGCATGAATGTATGATTTATGCTTATGGAAGTTACCTCAACAGACACTGCATGACTTTGTTAAAGGATTTAAAAACAAAAAGACATTTCATGGCTAAAAAGTTAAAAAGCATCATATGAAAGATCAATCTGTTGATTAAATCGGAATAAGAAGTATAATTTGTATTTGTATTTTTAACAGGTATTTGGCGACATTCGAAAAAGCCAAGGTTAGAGGAAATTTATCTAGCCTATTGAGGATTAAGCTGCTAACTTCGACTAAGAAATTCACAAGCCACTTAGCGCATCCATTAGTAGTCCTGACATCTTAAGCAGCTTTTTCTGGACGTCAGGTAGGTAAGAGCTTTTTCAAAATATAACTCAAATTAATCATATTGGCTAAACTTAACCGTCTGTAGACAACAAGCTAAATACATACGATAGGCGTGTGCGGATACCGCATCGAATGCGATGTGCTCTACACATGTTGACAGTTAGGGTCGACAAAGTGTAGCAAGTTTTTTTCTGGATGCAGACGCCCGCAGGTATTAGCGTTTTGCTTCCCTTGCTAGTACATCATAACAAAGCCGTTACTCCTTTATCTCACCTCATATTTCACTCGCTATCTGAGCAGATCTTATCTTTCAATCGCCACAGAGCACTTGTCAAAAAAGACTAATTCACTCTACATTTTTCACAGATTATTCTCAGTGTACTTCATCATCACACCGACGAAGCGTATTAATACTTCTTTAGGACTATTAACTCTTGACTCTCTGTAGACAACGCGAATAACTCTGACGACTATGGCCGAAATATAGGATGCTGACGGTTTTCATTTTCAAGCCAAGTCTTATTCGTAGGCAGTTACCTTTTGACCACGTAGCTGAAGGAGCCTCTTGACTGAGCAACCAGGAGAGCAGGAAGACAGCCACACAGAGGTGGACGGTTTGTAATTGTCTCTATAAATGGGTCCGCCGACTTGATTCAACAGACTGACAACGGGTGGCTAGAAGCAAAGCGAGGTCAGTGCACTGGTGCACTGCCTTTGTGCTCTCGGCACATCCAGGCGTCCTCCAGGCTACGCACACACCCGAATGGCATATATATGCCCTTATCACGAACGAGCATTTGGTTTTGAATATATATATATATATATATATGGGTAAATCACGTGCCATCCATCTGCATAGTTTGGTATGAAAATAACAAATACCGCTTTTGCCTATATTTTTATTTGCACTGCGCCACTATGCGTGAACACTGTGTATGTTTTCGTGCTTAGGCTTCGGCGGCTAAAACAACAAGACATCTTTTCCAACCCTACCATTCCGGCCTATCTAATGGTCCTAACACCAACAACAGGCACAACTCCAAAACGGCCGACGTACCGACGTGGTGAATCGTCGAAAACGTCGGCAAGTACACTGAATCGTTTCTGTAGACGGTTATCCTCGTCGAGACCACACAGCACGGCACTCCAGTAGTCGGCGTGCCACCAGCACCAGTCGTCGTCGCAGATGCTGGCTCAACACCAGCGCCAGCAACGACGGCGTTGTGGGTTGCGGTAAGCACACCGGCGGCAGGACCGCCCACGGCTATAACAGCAGCGGAACCACCGACGGCCGTCATCGGCCTGATGGGCCTCGACTAGCCGAGACCTCCACGGCGATCAGCTCTTCCAGCACTAGACAGTCTTCCAACGCCAGCGAAGCCGCCACAGCAAGGACTGGCACGTCCACCGCCGTCTCCGGCCACTCAGGCCTCATCACTACGATCGGCGACAGCATTACCTGACGAATGGAGAACTCGCGGCCCACCGTAGCCCATGCACACGGCGCTAGGCGAACTTAAAGCACCACACACACACACACGAGTTGTTTGGTTGGGGGGATTGGGGGGGGAGCAGGAGGGGAGTGAAGTGCACAGCACACAGTCACGCGCCACGGCACGTATTGCGCATCCGTGCGCAGGCGAACTTAACGAAAACGCCCGAAGAATCTACGCGGCTCGAACGCGTACAGAAATGTGAAGGAGAGGGTCACGGCAACGGTACCGGCCTACTGCGCGCACAGCACCAACGGCTGGACACGCCTGTGGACACTCACCCACTGGCGTCGCTTGGGCGTTTCGTGGGTGTCGTCGACGTAGAGAGGACACTCACAATGTCCTAGCCGACAAGCGATTAATAAAAGCTTACGATCGGTCCCACAGAGTGGTGGTAAGGCTTGGCCAGATCATCGGCGGTGGCAGCGTCTCAGAGCCAGATGTAATGTGGCGATTGGGCTTTGTATACGGCGCTCACTGGCATGTAGCGCCTGGCCAGGTAAAGTTTGAGATGGGTCGACCGCACACAATGCCTCCAATTGGGTCACACTCTGTCGCTCGGTGACGGCAAGATTATGCGCCGACACGACGGCCGCATGATTCACCAGCTCGCAAACGGACGATGCACACGACGACACGGGTGTACGAGCACATACACAGGACCCACTTGCGTTAACGTGGCCACGCCGAATCGTCGCCTGTTTCGCCGCCTGGTTGTTGACGCCTTCGTCTACGTGGACGGCGTTGCCCGCCAGAACAGGCGCTCGATGCCAGGCGGAAGGCGGTTAGGTCAAGATGTCCAACGCTAGCCGTGGCACGTCTCTCGCTGCAACTACTCGTCAGTTGGGCCAGCGTGGAGCAGCGTGTTCGTAGACTGCCGCATGTCGACGAACGCATGAGCCAGTCAGCGGCAGACAAACGTCTCAATCCTGGATCCTGACGAGCTGGCCGTCAGGTTCGGCCATCCGTGCATAACTCCGCTCGGCGCCAGATCGCTCTATGCTGGCGCACCTCAGACAGGGCTCAGCGCACGTGGGAACCGAGGGAGCTAAAGATATCGACCTCCTGTCGGCAACTACCCGCGCTACGGTCGCCGCCTACAACCGATGCTAAACTTGAGTCCGAGGTTGAGGAGCTCCGGGGGAAAATACCCCGAAGCGGTGCTAGCTGCAGCGACGACGACTGGATTGTCTGCTGGCGAGAGCGTCGGAGCGGGCCGAGCCCTTGGTCTCGCCTTGCGTGCCGCAAAAAGGCACGAACGTGAGGCCCGAACTCGATCGTCGCCACGAGGCCACGGCCAGCACTAGGACCGCAGCGCCTGCTTCGGCCAGACACGGTCAGCCAAAGGCAAGCCGGCGAGCAAATTTCAATGCATTGGTATGCTCGGCCGTAAACCTGCTGTAAGTCGAACGGCTCACGTTGGCACGCTACGATGGGGAAAGAATTTCTAGCCACTGGAAGAAGACGCTGGTGACCGGGAGAAGGGAAGTGACCTGAGAGCCCAGCTCTGTTGACGGGTTCGTACTGGACGGCTGGCAGACGACGAGCGCCCGGGCGCCGATCGACAACACGAGAAGCTTCCTTTCAATGAATTTCGCCGCATGTTCTTCGCTCTAATGCCGTTTCGCGTCGACCGTCGCATTGACACTCGTCGGCTGGACCCTACGCCCCTCAGTAGGGCAAGTAGCAGTGACCGAAGAAATCTCATCGAACGATGAAGGTCTCTTAGGGGTTTTCCTCTCTTTCCTCAGTTCGCTGATCGCCTAACCCTCGGTGGCGGCGGCGGCAGGGGCAGAAAGCACTATGTATAGGAGGCATCGGCGAATATATCGAAAACACTCGTTCGATTCGCCAGCTGAACGCAAGGCCAGGCCCGCTGCGTAGCCAGTTGTTTTGTGTGAGCCTCAGTTGGCGAAGTACGCCATGGGTACGAAGCTATTCGACTGCAAACAACAACAATGGCTCAGCTTTGCCCCTGCGTGGCGTCGGCGCAATACCAGGTAGCGGCGTATCGGGTTCGGCGGTCCATCGCTATCGGCAGCCGCTCCTATTTCCACCAGAGGAGCAAGACGCATATGGCACCAGATGTGACTGGCTAAATATAGCCCCGTAGTAATCTCAACTTGCTGGCTGAATGCCCCACCCCTCCCTTACCCACCCACCTCCTCAAGAGACAACCAAACAAGCCGCTTTTATGACGACGCGGCAGCCTTACCAGCAGCAAATGCTCGGCGTCGCAGCTTCAGTATACTTAGTTGCAGCTGGTTGCCACCTTTGCTGCTGTCCAGCTCTCACCAACAATGCTTTCCCTTTAACGTCAAGGAAATGCTCTATCCAACGCGCGCGCTGATACTTCCGGCTCACGGGGCCGCCGGCGCTGTGGTTACTGGCCACCATCCTTTTCGCGGCCGAGTGTTCTCCCTTGATTAGCACGACACGTTCTCGGAACCACCACGACCGGAGCGTGTATGTTTGTTTCCCGCGGGTCCGCTGGTCCGCCGGAGTTTCTTGCGCACGAGCAGGCCCAGACGGCTGGCCAGACACAGGCACCGCGGTGTTGGTGGGGTCCCGCACTCTCTACCGGCCACAATGGCCCTCTAAGGGCGCACAGCTGTGGTGGTTGGTTTTTTGAGTCTTCCAGGCCTTCCTCAAGCTGGCCTCTATTTCTTGCTGCAGAAAACAGCGGGGGAAAAAAAGCCTCGGCTGCGCGAGCCGAGCGAGAGTCAATTTGAAGTCGCCTCCCCCGAACTTCGCTACGCTAGGCCCCGGCGCGTAACTTGGCGTTGGCCGTCACATCTGCAGGAGTTAGTCGAGTGCGTGTAGGCGAGTACGCCTTGTAGAGCCTAACGTGCCGGGCACTCGTGTGCAAAATCAGCAACGGTGCATCCCCCTGCTTCGGCCGGTGGTCGACTCGAGCTCGATTCAGGCGTCGGTCCCTTCTGTTTACAGCGATGCTGAGCTGTTCTTTACGTAGCAAAAATAGGAGCAATAGACAGCGTCGGCGATGATGTTTCCTATTGCCGCTGGCATCATCGGCTCATCGTCACCAGACTGGCTTTCAACAGTCGTTCATTTTTCCAGCAGCTTAGCGGCTACGCCTACCGAATTCATTTATCCGTTCACATCGTTGCTCATCGGGCTAGTGACATCGATAAGTTGCGCTATCGCAATTGCCTCGATTTTTATGGCATTGCGCTGATTTGCTGCAATCGGTTGTCGTCCTCGCCTAAACGCGCTTTTTCGGGGCTTGCCAGCTGGGGCTGTAACTTGGGATGACACCTCTAGTGCCTGAGCGAAATCCTCGTATTTTGCTATGCAGATGCGCGTCGAATGCAAGAGGAGAACACACGCAATATTGAACACCTGTGGCAATGGAAGAGATGCAGCTCCTGGAGCA
The DNA here is from genome assembly GCA_002081605.1 of Tropilaelaps mercedesae. Taxonomy (NCBI): domain Eukaryota; kingdom Metazoa; phylum Arthropoda; class Arachnida; order Mesostigmata; family Laelapidae; genus Tropilaelaps; species Tropilaelaps mercedesae. The sequence goes on along the minus strand of MNPL01033531.1, from coordinate 56,802 downwards.
TGGATGCTTGCCTGCGCAAACTGCGCAAATGAGTTCATTCAATTTACCCATATAAACGAATAATGACTATGACATAACGGATGATCAAAGGAGATCGTAATTTACGAGCGTGTATGCCCATCACATTTTTGCCATCCCAGTCCGGGACTGTGGAAAACTAACGTCCAATGACACTCACTCAGGTTTACTGTTCAGCTTTGCGACAGGAAGCCGCAAGGAAGTCAATGATTACTCTGGGTCTAATTTCCCGGGAATTCTCTAATCTCGTTGAGCAAAGCTTTGTCAATGAGACACCACCGTGTGCATTTGGTCTTCGCATTGTCCCAAAATAGGTGTCCCTTCAGCGCACTTCCGGTTATCGGGGAGCTCTTTCTTTCTGAACTGCTCGCTCATCTTGGTCAGCATCACGGCTTTTTTCCTGTTCTACTAACTTCAATTTGTTGTTTGCTATCCCGCCTTTGGCCCACAGGGCTTCTAACTTTGGTAGCGCTCAGAGTGAGCTCAAGTTCCAGCTTGGTGAAGTCTCAATCTATCCATGAAATGGTCGAATAGAAGCTCACATATGCGGTCCTTCTGACGAGTGGCGGAGTAGTCGCTTGTGACAACCTGACCCATTAGTTCCTGCAACGCGCCTAGCGTAAAGCGTTTAGACTCTAGCCCTAAAAAGCCACGGGGTTTCTCTTAACCCACCCTGTGGACTGCCGACAAATCACAGAATTAAAACGTGGTAAATCAGATATGATCAGATAATCGGAAATTGTTCCAAATACATGTTACTTAGTTCCATCTTGCATTAGTAAGGTCTAACTTGTCAATTACGTATTAACAATCTCGGCGACGGTTATATTTAGCATATTCTTACAAAACCCTACCATGCATGGCTCACCATGAACAGAGTTTTTGTTCAACGATAGCCGCATGTGTTTCATCAGAGGGTGAGCATTGCTGGTGCGGAGCAACAGAACGCACACACGTTGGTCTTCGTGGAAGTTTAACCAATTTTAAATAAGGCAGAGCTGTTTAACTAGAGTACTTGCACATTATCGTAATAAACGACTCGTAAACTCATCAGCTTGAAAATGATCGAAGTTCACAGGTGTACACGCTTTTGTTGAGTCCACCTAATATTTGAATCGTGTAAGAATCCGCAATAGGGAAATAGTTTTATAAATTTTCCATGATCATTATCAAGTGACTGGTAGATTCGCGAAAGAAAATAGTGAAACACGTGATACATATTTATTGCAATGGAAGGCAATTGATAGCGAGGCTCAATTATATTTAAAACGACGAAGTAGACTCTAGATTAAATAAAAAGTGGTTCATATCAGCCGCAAGTATTCTTATGAACATTCTGAAAGAAGTACCAAACTATTTTGGGACATCATAAAGATCTCATAAAATCATAAGGGACAAACTTCAAGTAACTTTAAATAGCGTTTAACAATACCTACACGACTGTTCCGTTACTCTAATGGATACCCATGCATCGTTGTATTGTTGCTGTTTTTCATCAAAAAATGCTTCAACCTAATTTATTTTATTTTTACCCTCAGTATTTTGAAAATCATAGCAACACTATTGGATCGTGACCGAGGTGTACATACCCGCAACGGACGTTTAGATATCAACTGCTTCACGTATCTGTTTCATATCATCTCTCGATCCTAACAGAATGTCAATCTGTATCGTACTCGGTTTAATTCCTTCCTTTTTCTGAGGCCACAGCTTGTTCTTTGGGCTACTTCACGGAACCCCACCCTCATAATGAGTCGCATTTTTTAACACTTCAGAGGCAGGAGGTTTCCCGAACTACGATGGAAACGACAGCTGTCCACTCTGTGTTGTACCCGAGAAGAAATAGTAGAATTTATTTACGAACGTTTTTAAAAGAATTAATGCCTCAAATATTTTTTACATTGGAAACATTACGACAACGGTGTACTCTCGATAATTCAAACCTCAAGTCTCTGAAGAATCGCCGGTCTCCAGGGAGTCGGTCCATAGAAAGCCATTTATTGTAGGCGGAAAACTACAGCCACAAGCTCACACAAACACACACACACACACCAATGCACACGTCCTTCCGCAAAGATAAAAACTACTAAAATGGCTTTCTTCGTCTTTCTTTGGGTATCAACGCTTCAAATCCTATAGAGACATTGTTCGAAGTATTGCGATTTTGAACACGGTTAGTTTTCAAAGCGAACGTCGCGGTTGTCGTGGTGGGAGCGGCCACTGCTATCCGAATCATTCCGGTTCGTGTGTTCTGTCAGGTATCCTGGCTTAAGTACCCGTCCCCTATCATTGGAGCAAGGCGCCCACAACTAGGCCAGCCCCCCTGAGTCGGCCTTTGCCCGCTTCTCGGCGCATCTGATCTATATAACTTCATTGGTATTCGGTAGCCTCACCGAAAATCGCCGATCAGCTGTGACCGAGAAGAAGACGAGCTCTTGAGCAAGCGGCGGTGCAACTGCAAAAGAGAACGCCGCAGCCATGACAGCAATCTCGTCGATTCGTAATCTTCCTTCAAGAGCGCAAAGCGCAAAAATAGACTCTATTGCGTGGCCATTGGCAGACGCAGCCATTGAGAATAATTCCTGCTAGTTTACGATGGCTTATGTCCGTCCTCTTCGCCGTTACCGGGTATCGCTGAAGGTGGCGGATTATACTATGTTGTGGTTTATTACGACTAATCCGACCACTGGAAGAACTGCCGGCCTGATACCGAGTGACCGCTCTTATCGTTAACTACATGGAACTTTACTCGCATGAGTATGCTATTAATTACGCAGAGCGATAGTGTCGACATTAGATAACAGGCGCTATGCAGTGCCATACATGTAACGTTGCTCTAAATTGGGAAGAGGTTCGCAGGACGGACGTTCACACCTTGGCCAGTGTAGCTCACGCCACGGAGTGTCAGGCCGAAACGCGTCATTCCGATATCGGCATTTTTTGCTTTTAGTAAATTCTATACGGGGTCCATGGGTTGCCTCTATCAAGTATACAAAGAGGGATTTTCTGACGCTCCACCCCAAAGCCGCCCTTTAGATCGGGTCCAATATTCTACTGAAGGCTTAAGACGCGCGCTTTCATCCCGCTATTTCATTTTCGTCGGTATTGCATGTGCAGCTGTCTGCTCTCATCAAGCTACGCTACCGCTCTTGTTCAGCTGTTTGGCATTGTACGTTTTGTTTCAGGTCGTAGAAAAAAGGTAATCAAACGCAGGCGGCATCTCTACGGAGGAGCTCCATCGTTTACGATTGGGGGAATGCGTGAATTACAGAATGTATAGATTGCCAGCTCAATGGCAGTCCTTCTCCCTGACCCACGTTGCCTTCACGTCCGCGATATCAGCCGACTGTGAGTCACCGTGGTTGGTCTAAATTTCTGAGTGCACGAACGGTAAAGCTGACGTTCGTATGCTTTGTATTCTCTAAGTGTTCGACGTGGTGCGAGAACGGTTCCAAGCTAATATAGAGGAGGGCCCCCCAAGGAAGTTATTTAGGCCGACAGGTCACTGCGCTCATCAATGCCTTTTTAGCAACAACCAGGATCCAAATAGATGGAAAGGCAGAAGACAGACTTAAGAAGCCACAGCGAGCGGAAGCGGGGCGGGAGAAGACGACCTCATTATGGAAAAGGGATTTGTCTAAGGCAATAGAATATGGTTAAACGTAAGCACACTGAAAATAAGTATTGAGATAGAAAAAGGTTAGCAAAGATGCGTGTGAGGAATATCGAACCCTACGACTTTAGAAAGATCAAATATACTGTAGCTCAGTACAAATCCCCCAAGTCGCTTGAAAGAAGCTGACTAGTGCTTTCTAATGAAATACTTTGTAGAAATCGCGTGGTCGGCATTACATACACAACGTGAAGAGATTTCACTGAATAATCGATTTATATTTTTCTTATCAGCTGGTTGAACGAAGACTTAGACATTACAGAATGTTTTCTGCAGGTACACTATGCGAAAACAACTAACTGGCGGATATCTAAGATGATTACGATAGGGTAGTTTCGTCGTTCGAAACATATCCAAGAATAAAGCAATGACGAATGAGCATACATTTCAGCATAACTCGCCGCTGACCTCCATTTAAGCCGAAAACAATGAAAAAGTGTCAACCGAGGTCGTGAATGCCGAGGTTAAATTTCTAGTGATTTAATTATAAGCGATGCTTGAAAATACGAAGTTCAGTAGATAATATGTATCTATATAGCTTTGCATACGACATATTGTTGTGACTTCGTCTGTACGATTCAGTATAGCCGTTTCTGTTACAACACACGCTACTCATCTTTGAAGCATCACAGAACTTTTTCCAGAGACGCAATATTCCAGCAAATCGCGTATTCACGAGCACTCTTAATCAGTAACAATACCGTATTCGCCACTGCTCTGACATGAACTTGTGCTGAATGTACTTACCGAATGATCGACAATATTGCCTCCCCCAATGCACGCGTGGGACTTTATAATCGACATCTTCTAAAGGGTGAAACACGAAATATTAACTATTCATACTACCCCATGAGGTCGTGTGTCGGAGGACTCTGCGAAGCCGACCAGTTATCTTTTCATATTCATTCTCTTTTTGTCCTGAAGAAAAGCCATATCCTTATCAAAATCAAAAGATGCTTTTGTCACCGCATTGAAAATATTCCAAATTACCAATTCATTATTAAAGCATACAGCAAAATTTGGTTAAATATGTTCGTGACAAAATACGACACGTTCTTTTCTTAGACAGGCTTACTGTCTGTTTTTGAATGCTTGGAAAATGTGGTGGTTGTCTCGGGAAGTCCAGCTCGCAATTCGCAATTGTACCTACTATTAAAACAGACATTACTCCCGGACACTACCGCGTATTGGAATGATTGCACTGAGCTACTGGTTAGCATCAGCCGTCCGGCTGACTTCCTAAAATTATCTTATATTGTATGAGGGTCTTAGTTTATTCGTATTTGGCAGCTGGACGCCGGACAGGATCGAAATTCTGGAAACGTGTCTCTTTGCAAGAAAGGATATTGCATATGCTACAGCTGACGCCGATGTTCTGCCTGGCTCTTCGAGGGTTCACTGATCCAACTCTCTCTGTGTGTGACACAGCATCCATGTAGATGTGTAACCAATCATGAGTCCAATGAACATCGAGATGAGGAGAAATAACTGAGTAGAAGTAAGACGTGAATTATAACAGAAGATCTGACCAAATGCAGGTCCTGGACCTGCGAAGATGCAGCAGTCTACCGGGGGGCTTCGAGGTTCGACGTTCGACCCAAGTGACACGATGTGGGAGGCAGAAAGCAGCCTAACCTGATTAGCGGCCAACCTATCTGGTGGATACGTCCAGGCAAAAGGGTTGTATAGAGCAGGATCTATACTGCTATGTGTCCTTTACCCCTGACCGGCCATGCCGTGAGGCGTATTGGTTGTGGATCAGTAGGCACAACCAACCAACCAATGATTCTAGGACGTCAGCTTACCCTAATTTCTCCTAGAAAGTCCGTGTATTTCTAGGGAGAATGGCTCCAAGACGGAAAGAAACCACCGACCGGGAACGAGGACTGGGTTCAGACCCCTAATGCCATCGCACAGACCGTGCTTGGACGTGTGTGTGTGCGTCTGTGTCTATAGATTTGTAAGAGCGTCCGCGAGGGTAGGTAGAGGAAGGACTGCGCCACGTGAGATCTGCCTTTGTTTCCTTGTGTGAACCTCTACTAAAAATTGAGCTTTATATCTCAGGGATATCGACGCACATCTACTGGCACCTTATAACTAACCAGCCGAGATTTGATGCTTTTAAATACATATTTAGTATAAAAAATCGCGTGTTTCTTGTCTACTGTTCTCACGTTTATTTCTCTTTCTTTTTTGTGTGTTGTTTTTAATACAAGACAAACTTTGAAGAAATACTTACAGAGTAAAATATTATAAATAGTTGCACCTCTTTGTTCTTCGCTGCGTCTACTATACGCAGGTAAAGAGTAATTCCGGGACAAAATTGATTATATCACTGAGGAAATATGGAAACAACATATAAGGAATAACCGTGCTAACAGCGATACAAGAAGCTACTCTGATGGCTAATATGGATTTGCGCTGACTACGCGACCGCATTTGCCACACTGATTACTACACCCCGCCACATTGCGTAACATAATTACGCTACAGATCCTTGTGTCAATGTGCGGGGCAAATGCTATTTGTATGTCAATGCGAAAATGAGGCTTTCGAAAATGGGAACCCACGGCCCATACCAAATTGCAGATGGGGATTTGAAGCGAAAATACGTACACTTTGATTCAACAAGAGCATAAAGCCTAAATTCCAAGGAACAATTTAGTTCCCCATTTCATACTGAAATGATGTTTCTGCTTGTGAAGTAGACACGTGGAAATTATGTACGAAACATCTATCTCTATAAAATGTATTTTATTTTATTCTAAAGCACATTTGCTCTGAAGCTTTTGAAGTAAATAGGTTCTGAAGAAAGAAATCCAGAACAAAAAGGAGGTGCTGTCTATCGTCATGCTAATCTAGTCCAGAATTGTAGGTTAAAGCTTTAACAAAAGAACGCACATCTGTTGCCGGGGCCAAAAAGGACATTTACGAGACGGCTGTTCTAAACACAATCCTAGTGTGTACTTTATAATTGAATCATGGTACATTTAGGAGTTCCGTGTTGTTTAAATCATGTCTACTTTCTGATGAAAGTAAAACTTTTATACTGTAGCAACGTTTGTGTTTGGTTTAAAATTTTATTCTCTTGCTGCGTTTCCTTGCCGCCTTCCTTCCCAAAAATATTGCAGTTGCGTACACAAAATGATTAACTTTTTTTAAATGACACTTACATTGACATAACGGGTGCCTCATGAAGCGACTCATTAAAAATTACTCGTTCGTTACTACATGGGGAGCTGTTTAAACAATTTAATTCATCTTATTTAGAAATTGTGAAGCTATTTAAACATTGCCTTTATCAACTTACATCAACTAAAGCCAAGGACATAGAACAAAGGTGCAATAACATTAGAGCGATGGCTTTAGTCAATGAAGTCGCCTTTTCGTTTTTTGCCGTTGGTTATTCAGTGTGAATTCATTTTGATGTTCTTCTGACTGACGAAAAACGGTAAAACAACATTAAAATAGAAGCTCACATTAAATGCCGAATAACTATAGAGAATAGTTATGAATTGTAGCAACAATGATGGTGTTTATATAGTTATAAATTCTCAAATGCCGTTTTACGTGCCATCGTCAATTAAAAAAAATTAATTTGCTTCGACTAAGACTACAACGTATCGGATTATTCTTTTATTTAACAGGCCCTTTACCCTAGTGTTACAGCACAAATATTTCGAAGCAAACAGCGTATATTGTAGACGTTCTCTGTTTAGAGTATTTATCGTTGTTTCGTCGTCGTTTGCTATAGAATCGACGTCACAAACTGCTGAAGTCTTCCTGAGCCAATATTTCTGAGCGCAATTAGGCGGGATAGACATTATCTGTGCGTTAAAAAATCTAATTTAACGAAATTCCAAGTCCAATTTCAATGCTTTTTTTGTAGCGTTTCGTTCATTAAGAGCAAGTCAACAAACATCTCTGGTGTTGTCGGAAAGCCTGTTTTTAATAATGTGGTAGCAGCTGGAAAGGGCTCTACGTCATGTAAGTCTGGGCGCCTGAAAGCGACACACGTATCTCATCGATAAATGCTGCAGTTCCTTTGAGGCATGTTTTCTTCAGAACAAAGTAGAAAAACGAACCGAAATCAGATATTGGCTGCGAGTTTTATACGTTACTGGTCTTACTAAATATAGATAATCCAAATACCTTTAAAAGACCCTCGCAAACACAAGGATGGCGAGCTCTCTCTGAAGCTGCACACAAGTTAAAGAAGGCATTCATGGTATTTGTTTTCAGGATGGTTCCCAGATGTAGTTGAAACTATGTCGATTTTTTTACGTTTGCTACTTTGTGTCAATTCAAATCTTATAAAAAGCGAAAAGATACTAGACATAGTAAATATAAAGTCGCATTAAATCCGAATATCATTGAGTAAGTCATAGTTTGCCTAGAGAAAGTACCTGGAAAACACCCTGGGAAGCACGTTCGTGTGCTGGAAGACGATTGTGATGCCGCTCTCGTGTTTAACATGGTAAACACTAATAAACTGGGATTGAAGCACGATAAAGTTGACTCGGAGCGTACACTAGACGGATTAGGCTACCCCAACGAAGCAAATAACGAGCGTACAACATTAAAATTAATAAACAACGATAAAAGTAGCAGTTTGTTGGCACTATACATACCGTAATATAACGTAGGCAATCAAACATTGTGCACTCTACGCAACGCGATGCAAGTTCCCATGCCGTAACTACACTATCCACTTTCTTAACGGCTACATGGCGTTGATACTTATAATCATACATTTACTCGTTTCGAGTTCTGTGGAACGTTAATAGTCTCGTGGGGCATCGACTATAGTCGTCCTCGACAACCAGTTATGTCATATTTTATTACCGAGGATCATTTCTAGCAGTTCATTGTTCTCCAATTAAAAGCAGAATAAACAGTGGGTGGAATTGAGTAGAAACATTAACACAGAATCATTTTGACAAGAATGACATGTGGTAGCAAACTTAATGCAGCCCTTTTAGTCTGTTTACGTCGCGTGAAAACAGTGTTGATGCTCTCTGGAGAAAACACAATCGATTGAGATAGTCCTATTCTATCGATGACAATTTTGACAGCGCAGATTAGAGCGTCTGTTGAAAGGGAAACGTTCCTCGCAGTAATCCAAAAGGTTTGTTAGTCGCTATTCTGACGTTCATGTGCCAATAGCCACGTTTCGGCTATTGCTGCGGCTGCAGGCCGTTTCAGCAGTTGTTTTAGGTTGAACCCCGGAGATTGTTCAGATCTGTTGGACACAAACACACCAGGCACAATAGGCACATTAAGCTGTCTAGTCCGCTGAAAAGATACGTGGCGTTAATTCGTCAGTCTTAGGCGTCGGAAGTTTCTACCGACGCCCCAACGCTATATCCTACGCGGACGCCGCGTGGGAAACGGTTGTTTCCCATTCCATTCTACACTTACTACTCTGCGTACATATTTCATGTTCTCAAAGATGCGGCATCAAAAGTCTCACATGTCGCAATTTAGCTCGCTCCGATGCCAAGTCCTTCCCTTTAGGCCCTCACTTGCTGTCGGTTTTCTCGCTGTGCACTAGAATATTAGTGCACTTCCTAGTACTTCCTAATATATTACTAGCTATCAGACGTAATGGACTACGGAATCATTGAAGGGATTAGCGGATGGCATCGCTTCTATCGTACGGACCTGGAGTGTTGGAGCGCAACTTGAGCGCGCTGCTCCGAACAATGCAAAGGCGGACATGCAAGTCTGACGTTTGTTCGAGGTAGTGCACACTCCGTGAATCAAGCATCAAGTCTACGATGATGAAAAAATAAAAGGGTACGAATATCTTTTGGTGGACTGGAGCAACTTTTGAAAAAGCCTGATGTCGTACGAGCATTGCGTTGAAGAGTTGGACGATTAGAGCGAAGCTTTTAAATATATTTGAGTCAAGCACGGGAAGGAGATGGTAGTTGTTTGCATAGGGCCGAGCTGATCATAGAGCTTGACAAAACTTATTTCATTTAACAATAAAATTTCTCATGTTCTTCAGGAATATTTTATTTTCAAGCAGTGTATGATAATGTTTGTCTGAAAGGAAAATTCAATCAGCAAGTAACCAAGTAACGTATGTAACTTAACAGGTGAGGAAAAATTGATACAAGAGATACCATCGCGAAAATAAGAGTTAAACGTTGCAGTTTTCGAGCTCAGCTTTCAGGTGATTAAGCGCAAATATATATTTTTATTCTCGTCATCAAGAGAGAAACTGTAGAACAAAACCAAGAGGTAACTAATCATTTAAAACCCCACCTTTTCTCGAAAAGGCGTACATATTCATTTCTCGCTTATTTTTGCATGCCCAAGGCCATTGACAGGAACGTTCGTTTTCTGAATTCGACAATGCTGAATGGAATCCTAAGACACTAAAAAGCAGATCACTCTGGCTTCGCAAGACATTCCTGTGTACGAACGCAAACCCCTGTGGCCATATCGTCACCTTTTGGCGACCAGCCCTAGCCAGCAACAACAACAGTTAGTTCTTATGGCCATCGGTAGTCTGATATGTTTTCTGGTCCTAATACAGCAACAAAACTGTTCCAGCAACAACAACAAAAACAACGACAACAAGGACAACGACACTGTGCTGTTACATCATATAAGCAGCATTGACTAGATGAACATGTGGCACGGTGGGGCGTGTCTTTGGCTGAATTGCTCAAAAAGTACGCGTTGCAAGTGTTGATGACAGTAGCCTCACCAACCGCAGAACCGTTACCGAATGTCGTAGCCGAAATTGTGTAACAACTGCTTGTCGATAAATAAAGCCAAAGTGCCACCGTCAACCTGAGCTAGAAATATCGCGTCAGTGCTCCGGCCCGTGCGCACGTCCCCGCGCATTTTCGCCTTTCTGTGCGCGTCGGTCAGAGAAAGAAAGGTTTATCCGACTCGCAGAAAAGAACGAGCACTTCGCGACGCGGCGGGCCGGTGTATGTGTGTGCGTAAGGGAGGGAAGAAGGCTATGGATGTACAGAGTGACGTGCGGACATAGCGGCATAGCTGGATCGGACGAGATATCGGTAACGCCAGCCCGAGCGACAGTGGAACTGCTGGCTTCATTACAATTGCAATTGATAGAATATCGATACGATATGCCGTAGCATCTGGGCCAGCCGGGGTCCGTCGTGGTCCCAGTTCGGCTTAGCGTTGTGGTCGACACAATCATCTCCACTCCAGGCAGCGGCAACAGCCGCCATATCTAGATCCATGAAACAGCAACGGACTGGCTGTGGGCGGGCTATGGCGGCTGTAGGACCCGTGACATACCGAGACCACTACCTTCATCGACCTCGGTGGTGGCCTCCCGTGTAAGAAGGGATGTCAGATCTCTGGTCACTGGCGGGACTAACCCCCTGACGACCCTAGGAGCCATCTCCTGATCGATTTACGCTGCCACTGCTTAGTCTTCTCGCCTCCTAAACTAGACAGCACATCGACAGGCGCACACACACAAGCTGACGCGCGCATACGCGTAATCGCAGGGATGGCAGGCACAGATGCAGACGCTTTCCTCTAACACCCTCCAGCTTGCCCCTTATTTCTCCCTGACAGTCTTAGAACGAGTTTATGACGGAGCTGCTCTCATACTGAGTATTCCATCATCTGTAGCCATCCGCTGTTAACCTTCTCCCCGATCTCGTCGGTCGTACACGCAGACACAGACACGCACACCTACAACACAACAGACACGCGCGCGCGGCGGCGCCTGCACACATGCGACTTGCACGCAATCTCGTTCGATTTTACCATTGGCACTCATTGTCGGCCACAGCCACGTATTGGAGCTGCGCACTGTCCACAGCTGATTGGCCGCCGGCCACATAGGCAAACCTCTGGCTAGATTGTTTTTTGCGGTGAGCGCCGAACAGACTACTCTGCCTACGTGTAGGCCTGCCAAAAGCCAGCCCAGTCTCGTTTGCCCGCAGACGCAACTTGTGATCGGGCCAGCGATCTGAACACTGAGTGCCATGGATAACGCCATTTTCGACCACCTGTAGCTTCTCGCTCCAACGGAGGTCCAATAGCCAAAAGATGGACTGCCAGAAGCCGACGTTGCCAACGAAGAGGAAGAGGACGACGACAACAATGACGACGGCGACAAACCACCACCGCAAACGACTTCGGTCAACCTCCTCCAGCTTCAGCGCACATTTATTGGCGTGCCCGCTGGCCTCCCTGCAATTCGATATCGAATTCTGACCGCTATCGGCTATGGTCACGCCGACTCGTTCGGGACAGAACGGCAATGGCTGGTCCACAATCGAGTGGTCTCAGAGCGCGTCCGAACGGGGGCGTGGAGATTTCAACGCTCTCCGTCCGCCAGCCGGTGCGGGGCAGATCGCGGTCTGTAGTCGCAAAAGTAACAGACGCCTTCGTAGACGTCAAGCACTCGCGTTACTTTTGGCCGTCTAGGCAAATCTGCGCACTTCGCGGCGTTGGCCCGCGCGCTCTCGTGACGGGGAAGTAGACAGCACCGCCGAGTGAATTGGCCATAAATAGGCGACGTGGCCGTTTTCGAGAGAGACAACAGGGCTGGCTCAGACGCTTGACGTCTGAGCGGTATGAGTGCAACGAGGAGCGTCGTGGAGGCGAACGTCCGACTGGACGGTGACGCCGAACAGGCAATATGGGCCCCGCGTCTAATGCGGGTCGCAGCATAAACGGTGATCCACGCTAGCGTTCGTGTTCGTGCGTTGGCGTTCGGTGTCTCGACGACGTGAGTGCATGCGGATGGCGGCACTGCAATAGTTTGAAACCGGCACACAAGTTCGATGCTCGCCTGTTTGAGGAGGTCGCCCCGCCATGTGTCTGAGAAATATCGAAAACGAGCGTGCCGCCGTCCTGTTTTGAGGAGTTAGCCACGTTGCTCGTGAGCCACATAAGCTTCTATGGAAGCGTTCTCTGCATGCGACTCCTGTCAAAGCGCACCGTTGACCAGCGCATGAATGGGAGATATAAAGAAATGACGACGGATACGATGATCTGAGACCCACTCACTGAATTGGAAAGATGGCCTAAGGAAAAGAGGATCTTATCCGAGCACATATGCCATGGCACTAGTAGCCGAACCCATCTCGAATTAGTTCAGTAGCTCAGTGACTCTCTTGCACTTCGGACCTTCCGTACACACTCCTGCTTACGGCTGTACGCGTGCACATAACGCGGTGTAGACGACGTTTGTTCCGAATGTACAAACATATCGACTAAGAGTGGCCACTCACACCAAATGTGTATCCGTTATATAGATACTGGATAAACACGCGCGCGTGTTGGCTATAATCTCGTTTTTTTCAAGTGTCGACAAAATAATTCCCGCATTACTCGTAGCATATGTCAAGCTACATAAATTATCTAGAACTGCTCAAGGCCGATGACGCTTGTTGTTCTCTGTACACATCTGTTAGTGAGCCGGCTGAAACTATGGAATTGCTCGTGCAAACCAAGCTCACCGTGGCGATGAGAGGTCAAAGAATGGCGCTGGCTGAGACCGTAGAAATCCAGTCAACTTGAATAATCAGGTAATTGATGGCGATCGACATCCGGGACGTTTGAATGTTCGTGTTTCATTGTTACGGCGTTTCGTTTCGTACACATATGTACCCCGCATTCGCGAAGTGAGTGGTGTGTTTGTGTGTGTGCGTGCGTTGCAATGTACCAAACCGGCACCTACCAAATCTAAAATTCGTCAACATAAGAATCGATGGAGCAACTGTCGTCTCAAATAGTCTACAGCCAAGATCCAGGATTCCGTCGAACAAGTGTTTTCGGGACCGTGTATTTCAACGCTTGTTTACACGAGCTATCCATACACTAAAATAGTGGCCGCTTTATTTGTTATGTCGCGAGCTGTGGTTGTTGGAGGCGTCCGAAACCGATATGAACTGTCCTCAACGCTATATTCTGATTTGGTCCATTGTTATTTTGTGCTACTGTCTAATTCAGCGATTCCTCCTCCACGACCTCAACAACAATCAACTTGACGATGTGATGCCGATTAAGCTCGAAACGCAGCCCCCAGGCGTCAGACAAACTCAGTTGATGAAATCACTCACGCCTGTGCTGGTATTGGCGTGCAATCGTTCTGAGTTTCTTCAGCGAGTGCTAAATCAACTATACAAGCTAATTAACGGAACCGATAATTATCCCGTTGTCATATCGCAGGACTGTGACAGTCCTGCAACGGAAGCCGTTGCGCGTAGGTTCAACGCTACGTACCTTCGACAGCCAGACCAAAGACGAATCGCCCCGCCCGGTAAGCACA
>MNPL01033531.1:24741-38147 GCA_002081605.1 Tropilaelaps mercedesae | reverse complement strand
ATATATATATATATATATATATAACGCGTGACTTCTTCGTTGTACAGTTGTATGTTGTGTTGTACAAACCAAATGCAACAGCAACACGCACTCGCGTTGCGCACCATATTCGTCGTCCACTTAGTTTCAACCGCTTGCTACGTCTATCTAGTGACCCACTCAGAATGGGCCCTGACCCCTCTTTGACCAACATCGGCTGTCACCAGCTGCTGCTCTTCACATGAGACTCCTCATTATTGACAGGAGATGCAGGACGGGGCGAAGTCACAATGGGGAGCCTTACTGTGCGCCCCGTTCACCCGGTGTCTCCTACGGCTCGCGAGCGACCTGTCGTCTACTTGTCATTTCGCATTGTTGTCCTGCCTCCAGGAACGTTACCCCATCGCTTCGATGGACCTACTAGTGTTTGCTAGGCGTTCTGACTTTTCGATCCTTCCACCTCCTTGTTTTCTCTTTGCACTCAGCTTCGCAATTAGCACAAACGAAAGGAGTACCAGGAGAAGAATCAAGATAGAGGAAGGTCTTTGTGGACCGCTGCAGGCAGTGACGTATGTAGCCTAGACTCCCAAATGCGAACATTATGAGGAGTACACACTAACAAATTCCAGCTTCGCTGACCGACATGTGGGATAACGAGTTATTGCCAAGTGTTATTGTTGCATGAGTGGTTTATTGAGGCCAAAAAGCGAATTGTGCTCTGGCCATAACGATGTTGATTGCCAAGGATGCCGAGTGTGAATAGGTGTTGTATGGTGAATAAAGCACAAAAAATGCATATGTATGAGGCAGTCTCAATACTAGATCCTAGAGTTCGACAATAAATGGGTCTATTCGGTAGATAATATACTTACTGAAGATCAATGTGTGTAATATCCGATCTGCACTCGTTTCGTCAGCACTACGGAGGCCGGTGCAGACGGCCGCTAGGTATTGAACGGGTGTTATTGGAAAAGGGTAAGCAGAGAGGTGTACCCGCGTCATTGCTTCTTTGAACAAACGGGTCGTAAAGAAATGATAGCTATCTGTCAATGCTAAGTGAAATATGGTTGATGGATTGCCGAAAAGGTGCCACTCTTAGGCTGTTACTGTGTAATAGATAGAAAGTAACTGATAAACATGCGAATGGAACTGTTTGCTTGGTGTCAAATTAGAACTTTGACCTGTCTAAACGTTCATGTAATGTAAATCTTTTTGCTGTGAGTACGACGCTATGTCAATAAGATAATGTTTTATTGTCAATAGGAAGTCGAACTTTAATTCTGAAGCCAAATACAAAATTCCTGAAATTTATACAGCCTAATACAAATAAATAGGAAATTCGCTATGTAGCTATGCAAAGACATGACTTTAAATCTGTAGATTTTCTGAGGATTGTAATTAACCGATTAACGTGTGATATAATCAGCAGAAAAAGACATTCTCGAGTACCTTTTAAATTTTATTGTCTACTTAGGTCACTTCAGTGTCGCCTAGTGACGCAGTCGTGCCTTTGTTCCAAAGAGCCAATATGTGATTATTCGAGTCCAAAACATCTAATGTGCGCCACGAGAAGCTTAGTTTCCCATTGAGTTCAAGCGTTGTTAGCGATGAACGAGTCAGCTTCGATGGCAAAACTCGCTAAAGTGAACTGCAGCAGCACTTGTACTCAGCGACATGAGACATCGTTATAAAATTTCTCCAAAATGTATTTATGTAATAGCTAACATAATACACGTGCGTTTTCTTTTGTGAGGGGTGCTTTCTTTCGCAGTTATGGTGAAAACGGTTACGAAAAATAAAGACAAACATTTGAGCGGCAATATTAGCGCTATTAGTCCACAGACATGGTAATGCACAGGCAGCGGTGAATGAAACCTTTTGCAGGTAACCGAACGATATACTAAAAACCGTCGACGAAAGCAAGAGATGGAGCGCCATGAGAAAACAATGTAAATTGTCACAGGCTTTCCTCTCCTTTTTTTGGTGTTCTTTTCTTTTTTTGGTCTTCGGGAAGCACCCTTCAGGACAAAATCGCAGCTGGAATGCCAACGACAGTCTGGACTTCAAAACAGTCTCGTCTAAACAAACAAGCCTGACGGGACAAGCTCGGAACGGATGCACATGTTTCGTTTAGAGAGTTCTTCCTGTAAATCTTAAACAATTTCACATAGTACGCCTGATATATCCAAAAAAAAACTGTTCATTCAAATCTTTTAAGCCTCTTTAGGTTGCTAGATTCGCTATCCTCTTGGCGTGACGTGAATAAAAGCAATTGCTGCGAAGATTAGTGAAGTTTACGCGTGTACAATACTATCAATTTATTTTGAATCGTTATGGTTACCGACAATACAAATTGAAATATAATAACACTTTCAATATAATGATAGGAGTATATTGCTAGCCGGGGTTTGACGACTAGCTGCTCCGCTCGAAGCTAATTACGAAATAAAGTCTAAAAATTCCTTATACAACAGGTACATGAGCACATTTTGCGGGCGCTGGTACACGGTTTCTTAAATCTACGCCTTTATTAATTCCTAGCCTATATTAATGCCAAACAAACGAGTAGCTAAAAAATATGTACCTTGAATATTATGAAGGTGATGGCGTAATGCATTATACATGTGAAAAGAATAATAAACATAAAGAGAGAATAAACATGCTCCATACTTTACCTGTTTTATTAATAGAATAAAACCTGAATTATATACTTTGTACTGTGCCTTTCAATTATGATAAATAAGACAATAAATATATTTAATTATGGTAAAAAAAAAGGACAGAAATACGAATCTTTATTTCGGACACATCGATTCATTATAGGTGATTAGGTGTATTAAGGCTTATTCGTATAATATTGTGATGCGTCGTGAAAAAAGCTGATAGGTAGTAAAGTAATCGAATAAGGCGATTACTAACACGGCCTTGTGCAGTAAAGTCAACGTCTCGGAAATGACATCAGTTTTGCTTGTATAGCGATAGCAATAATGCTTGGTTGGCACCTAACCTAGACTGTCTCGAAGTGACCAAGTTAAAAGTGGCTCTTAGGACAGCGCTACCATCCGTGGTTGAACGCGTCCCGTAACATCCGGTGGAGAAAAAATATCTTGTCATTAGCAGCAACATCCTCAAAAGCGATTTGTTCGGAAACGTACTTCGTGTATGTATATAGCCTCTATCTACACCTAACTACCGTTAAAGCGATGAGTGTGCAGCGGAGATTTTGTCGTCTGGCCAGACTTTTTTGGTGAAGTTTGTGAAATTCCCGTAGGACGGTTTAACGAACGCGGTAGAACTAACACAAAGCATCTGGATGCAAGGAAGCAACGTGAAAGCGGTTTCGAGCTTAAAAATAATTCTCCAATGAATTTAGTATTGGGATGCAGAGTTTCACAAAATCGATGCAGAATATTCGTCGATTGAAAAGTTCACAAACATTTCTTCCACAAACACTTCTGTGTGTCCAACGTGTCATGATCTGCTCTAAAAATATGTCCACATTCAAAAGTATGTTATCTCTATTTATTTCAGTTTTTATTTACTTTTATATATATCATCTATTTATTTTAACGTAAAGGCGTATGCTCAACACCGGTGGATGCGTTCGCAATGAATGAGACAAAATACCAACAAGAGCTTATGTTCTTAATACAAATCGTTAAAAAGATGGTACGAACGTCTCTTTCATTGTCTGAAACCCGACACTTCCCGATTAAAAATTGATTATGTCGTTGAAACTGAAATACACGTCGCTGAAGTACAGAATCGAATCTAAAGCCGCAATTGCTATAATTATGGCTTGGATGGAAGAAGTCGAACAGACGGTCAGGACATGCGCGCACATTCATTGTTTGTGAAGGTTTAGACCAATGATGTAGTTGTGCTTGGGTAGCTCAGGCAGCTTAATATGGTCAAATCAAAATCAAATACATTAATAGATAACTATAGCTAATGCAAGATTAAAACTGGAAGCAAATGTACAGAAAAGCTACATTTTATAAGTCTATCGTATTACACAGTAGCTAGGAAGTCTTGTATATTTTTAAGTGGGGTGATTGCTATGATTCGCGTACATGAAGAGGTTTTATGAATTGGTATTTTCCGTTTCACAGCTTCGCTGATAACGTGTAAACCTCACCCCTAAAAACCAAGCAATTAGAGCCCAAAGTTTGCATTAAACGTATTGGCTGATTGCACACTTCGCGTGCATGTCCGGAGTTAAAAGATTCGCTACTACTTTTCTATGCACAGACTAGCAGTCAACTTATACTGAGAGTTGTCTGAACTGCAGCTGGGAGTACACGAATTGTCTCTACAACTACCTACACAATGAGTGCAGCGTTTCACTGCAACCCATACCACCTTATAGGGTAACTCAACCAATTTTCGAATTTCACTACGTTATTTAAAATACTCTCAAAATGTTCTTCATAAAACAGAAATAAGATAAGGCAGCTGCCTACAGTACTACAGGTGCGAGCAAGAATTTTTTGTTTTTATACGTGCTGATTACACTTAATTAGTATCAGACGTTAGTAAACATCTGCGTTGCTGCTCCACCTTTCAGGATACACACTATGTAAAACGTAACGTGAATAACTAAAAATAAATTAATCTTGCTCACTCTTTCCTCTCATACAATAATACCGCAATGAAGTACAATGAAGCTGTATTAAAAATCATTTCAACGGCCTGTAAGGAAGTGCAAGAAGAAGGCAAAAATGTTAATTTTTATCTCACTAATTTAATAGTTGGACACGCTTTAACGCGTGATTCATTAACTACTGCGACGGAGCGCGACTTGAGATTGAGTGAGAATCAGCTTCGATTTGGAATAAAATTGTTTATGACCCTATTCTTGCGACATTGTAATGATATTTACCTACGATACGAGTATATACGAAGGACTGCCAAAAAATAGATATATATATATATATATATATATATATATGTTTGTTGCACAAGAAAACAGGAAGCTAGCAGTCTTTTTTCAGTGAGTTACCGTTACGAAGTCCAATCCAATCGTTACGAAGTGATGGCAGTGTGGGGTTGAATTTCCGGACGTTGTGCATAGTCTAATCCGCTTACTAGGCCCTTAAAAAACATGTGGGTTTGTCGTTATTCTACTGTTGCACTCTATGCCATGACTTTCGATGTAACAAGAGGAGCTAATATGAAGTAGAGGTTAGCATTTAAAGCATTCCAGCTTCCCATAAACATAACGGCTAAAATAAAATAGCAAAGCAGACAACGACGGGGAAACCATTTCTAATTTTTATGGACGCAAACATAAACAAAATTTCTGTTTGGTTTTATGCTATTGGTCTTCTACGGGCTAACTATAACAAAAAGCAAGTGAGATCAAGATAATATATAATACTGTCCATAAAACGTAGCATATACAGCAGATCTATCAGACGAGATTTTGTTATCTGTCGGATCCGGGCGGATTTTTGTTTGCACTCTAGAAAAAAGTTACTTTTATCTCGTGAAATGAGCTGCATGGTTTTTAAAGAAATCGTAGAGTTTCACTTAGAAAATACAATGGATATATATCGGCATCAAGGATGGCACAAATACAGCCGAAAGATGTGCACATTCTCTGCGTTGAGGAACGGTCAGCCTATAAAGTGTATCTCAGAACGACGAGGCTATAATGGCTCAAGCCTTGCGGCATTAGATGCCGTGTTGGAAGCTGCAGTAAAGCCTAGTGCTCCCAGCTGTGAGCTCCTATTAAAAATGGACGCACGACCAACACAGCACTAAAATGGGAAAGTATCAACAAGATAGATCAAAGAAGGCTACTTAATACAGAAAATGACGCTTTAATACTACTTCTGATGGCAAGGTCTGCCTGCTGGCAGATGCTTGAACAAGGTGCCAAAAGCATGTTGCCAAGGTACAGATCCTGACTGTCAACAATCAGGCTACCCTCAGAGATTCAGGTCGAGGGACTGCGTAGTATCAAAGGCATAGAATTTAGAAAGGAAAGACAACTTTTGAAATTGCCGATCAAGTACGCGTACTACGTAAATGCACGCGTGAATGGAAATATTTAAAGCGTCATACAAAATATCTTTAGCTCACGATCCAGTGATTAGCTAATTTTATCTCAGATGCCAAGCAGGCGAAAATTGCGGTACCAAAAAATATCCGCGAGAGCCAATTCGTTAGCCTGGAGCTATCAATCGACCATTGACTAGATTACAGGAGCCAAATTCAAGCAACAATTGATTATATAAATAAAGATAATTGAACTACAGTTAAGCTATTTCGTTTAAATGAGAAAGTGTGATTGTTCAGTAAGACTAAGACCTTCATCAACATTATACTATTTTCAATAAATTGAGTTTGTATATTTCCATATACGCTTTAGGAAGGACCAGCCTTCTTTTTCGTGCTGTTGCGGAACTAGTGAGTGCATCATACACTGCCATCCTTTACGAAGCACTAAACACAAGGAAACCATTGACGACAAATACTAGCACGATGACGTGGGCCGTTGCGAACGTGACAATGTGTGCTTTAAACTTTTAAACATTATCTGTGTACACCCATATTTCGCAAGTTTACCTTTTGTTCCGTGCTTCGTCGAGCATTGTCACGAGTCTCAGGATTACACTTAGATGCTCGCTGCACTGTCCAAAAAGAAGCACGGTAAACTCAATCATCAAGTGTTGCTACCCCACCGTTGCCGAAACTAATCACTATCTTACTTACGGTTAGTCCGCTACAAAGTTTCAACACTTGCAGTGTTGAACAGTACATGTAAAATGCACCACTCTACACTGCCTATCATTCAGAAATTTGTTTTTATGACAAAGCCAATACACATAGATGACTCAAAAATCTGGGGAGTTGTCATGAGAGCATGCGTACTGACAATCGCTCAATTCTATCAAGTAAACTCTGTAGTAAGTAAAAGCTGTTAGTTAGTGTTGGTATAACCGCCATATAAATATTGTATCTGGATGTCTACTGACCAAGAGTGAGTTTCTGATTAACTCTCGCTATACCCAACATAACCAAGTTTCAAAGGAGCCCCCATCTAGTGATGGAAAGGGTCAGGTTATGGCTTATTACTTATGCTTATAATTTTGAGGATTAATATTGCTCGGTATTCAGGAGCGCTCAGAACAGGGAGCAGTGGCTTGGATGTGGTAGTAAACGGGTTGAAATATTAGCAGCTATAGATGTGCTAATGGCTGTTTTTGTTAATTTATATTTGGTACGTCTTATGGCTGCTTTGATAAGACTAAGGGGTAAGATGTTGAGAAAACATGTGTAGTATTTTCACGTATTGTAATAATTAATGTTTTTTGCAAGTATTCGTTCAAATTTACTTTGCGGGAGTTGCAAAGCAAAATTCAGACTTACTTTTGATACTGTTGTTAAAGGTTGGTCATGTTCAAAAATTCTGAAAAAAGGTTCTGAAACTTGTAAACAATGCAACAACCGTTGAAAAACTGTTTTGGCTCTAAAATAGCTATCTAAATATGGATGGTTCAAAAATTCACAAATAGCGCAAGCTAAATCTGGAAGAAGCTGGACTCGCAAATAGTACAATGCTCACACCAGTGGCGTTTTGACACAGCTGAGGGTTATGACAAAGTTGCGGTAATACCTAAACTACAAAATACAAAAATGCAAATTTTAGTATTAAAGTTGAGGGCTCGAAACAAGCAATGTGGTAAAGTAGGTATAGAAAGACCATGTGGTGGTAGACATGGCGATAGCAAACTTTACGCGGAGACTAGTCGGGTGCTTGCATCAATAATAAAAAATCCTATGTAATTAGAGTAGTACATTATATAATATATTACGTGTTTGCTAAAAGAGCCACATATCATCTGCAGTCGATCTTTATTGCGGTGCTGAACACTGTGAATGATATCAAAGACTGACATATGAATAGCAGCTGTTAAATAGTCCGTAGCACCTAATATCCAACACTTGTTTGTTTTGAGACGAACGGAACAAAGATGAGTCTGGTAAAACAGCTAATACGTTTAGGGTATAGTGGTTATAGGCCAATTGGTTAGAACCACCAGAGCGAAACGGGAGACCAGAAAGGTAGAACAGGTGTTAGACTGCGTAATAGCTTAGTAACCATTCGTTTACTTCGAACCGGAAGTCGACAGAAATGGGCGAACTGTGAGGTCCGAAGAAAAATGGCCAACGAATGAAATGAAAAGTAACGGCGAGATGACGGTCAGACGACATAAGGTGGTGGGGAGTGGTGTTCAAGAATCGAGAGAAACAGCGTTTTATACAAGTAGAGGCAAACCGGAAAGGAGGCCTAAAGCAAAGAAAACGAATAACGGACATGGGACTTAACAGACCTTTCATAGACAATGATAATGATTCCAATGGCGATGTCGATAATAATGCTGATGCTGGATCATTCGAATGGAAAAACAAAAGAAGACGATCGTCAAGAGGGACCAAACGAAGCGTCAAATCAAAACTCGATTGAGTTACAATGTCCGCGATGACAGTGTCGACGGTAGACTGGTGACGGGTGCATGACAGATGACGCGTGGTCAGTGTTTGGCCGAAATGTTCGGGCGCTGTCCCTTTCAAAGCGTGTATTTTTTGAACAGAAATTTTAAATAGTCGCGACACTATAACTTCAAAATATTTCTGTATAATGTGTGTGAAAAAAGCCACATTCAATATCGCGATTCCAGCGGTTTATTTGAGGGCGCAATTCCGCAACAATAAAGGACACCAAACAGATTAAATTTGTAACGTAAACTCTATTTCGGCAAAAAACAGCTAGCAGAACATGCACATGTCAAGAAAAGCCGAACAAGATAAAATTACACGCAGCCTCACACTCGTTCTGTAAGCTTAGTTTCTTGGTTCACCTCGCATTCTTTTTAGGCATCTGTATACTACATCGATACTGAATCGTGTTAATTACTCAAAATCAAGCCTTGTGCCCATCGTATGCGTTCGATGCTTATTACTATTACTTATTATTATGCTTACTATTATGCTTATTACTAAGCGAAGTTTAATGTTCTTGTAGACAAACATAATGGGATAACTTGCTAATTCACTCGCTCAAATGTGAATATTTATTTTACGCTCGAAAATGCAACAAACGCAAAAACCGGGCACCCACAGTGATTATAAACGTAAACGTTTTCAAAAATATATTTAGCATTACTTGATATTCTCATATAGTCATACTATTTCACTATCTCTATCACTATCCCTATTTCACTATCACTTTGTAAGGAACTGGCCGTCACCTAATGGCCAGTTCCTTACAATAATCCCTGTCATTGGAAGGTCTTATAGCATGGCAGTGATCGGAATCAGAGGTAACTGGCAGGTGGACGATTCTTTCGGCTAATCAGAAAGATTCGACAGATGAGATAGGAGTGCTTATCGATTCTACCTTGATGGGAAATAAGAAAAAGACAAAAAAAAAAACTAACTGAAAGAAGAGCAAAGGGATAGATTGGCTTGATAGGATGGGTTGATAACTGTGTGGATTCTCACCCAATCCCTATCGATGTCCACGACGATTGGGTGAGATGACATTATAGGAACGATAATACCATATAAATATGTATATACGGCAAACAAAATGAGTACAACTGCATTCAAAATCATCTCGAGGATTTGTTACTAATACGAATGCCAACCGTATGTATAGAGAGGGCGCAAAAGAAGCATTGACTGCGGTGATGATTCTTTATAGTATATCTGTGTAGATGATAATAAGCAAAACGAATGAGATAAAAAGTGATATGTACTAGAAAGTGACTAACAGAAGGAGAACTAGTATGATAAATACACAGCTTAAATATATACACAATAAAAGGAAGAAGATAGTTTTTCCAGTAAAGAAAAACGACAAAAAAGTACGACGACAACAACGATTGTGACTCAGAGGAAAAACGTAATCGACAAGTAATCCAGCTAGAAAAGAAAGAAATATAAACACTAATGTAACCATGCACGATGCGTGCCATCGTGTGCCTGGAAGATCAGTAAGCTTTACCCCCTGATCACATTTCCCCATAATTTGAGCATAGCTTGAGCTTGCTCTTCCTACCATTACTAGCCCGTACTTTTATTCAGCAACGGTTTTTTTAGATTCGTTAGCTTGTCCATACTTTATGCTAGTACAGCCGTACGGCAGCTTAACATAGAAAATTGAAACAACCCTACGGATTGTCTCTAATGACTTACAAATGTATCTCGTTCCAAATATTTTTGTATCTCGGCAGACAGTCGAATACGTTGAGCTTGGTGGTGCTGGCGCATTCGCATACGCCTTGCGACCGGAGGAGACACGCAGGTGCACGGATTCGATCCCCGTCGTCGCACATTTATATTTATAGAGTCTGTCTCACAGGGTAATGCAGAAAGTGATACCGCGAACGTTAAATGTTGGTTGACAGCCACCCCTGAAAGTATTTTAGACAGCCGAACGAAACTTCTAACAGAGGCACTCGATATTCTAGCTTTTTCTTCCTATCTAGCTACGTGGCTTGATGCGTTCACGTACGCCTTGCAACAAGAAGAAACGCGTAGATGCACGGGTTCGATCCCACCGTTGAGAATTTACATTTGTGGAATTCGTGTTACGGAGTAATGCAAAAAGTGCTACCGTGGACGTTGAATGTTGGCTGATGGTCAGCTCTAAAAAATATAGTTTTTTCTTCCTTACTGATATATGGTACAAACATTCTCTTTATCGTGAACAATATCTTAAGAGCGGCGACACAATTCTAATTACGCACCGGATATGCCCATTTGCGTACGTTATTAAATGAGCACTATATTGACTTTGAATAGCATAATGATTTCTTAGAATAAGGCTAACGCTCGGTCATAAATTATCGATTATGCAGTCGCAAGCAACATTGGCGTTTGGCTCAGGAAATCGTCTGCCTTTTGATAGAACTAACAGGCTTCACCCATCCACACAGAATAACTGAGATATGATCATCCGACGCTTATTTTGTCGACAGTCAGTGGATATTTCGAGCGACCAGTATGAAACTGCTGTCGATCCTTGTGCTACCGCCGCCGCTTGTGCGAGGTCGACAAAAATAACCTGCTATAAATCATCTCTCTCCCGTTACCCCCGAAGTTCCCTCAGTGGAAAAGATTCGTGACATTGGTCGACGCTGCTCGATATTTGTAGCACTACCCAGTCGGGAATAGCTGGTTGGTCACCGGATTAATTGGAAAAGGAATGGAGAATATGCAGTCAAGCCTCGATAAAAATTGAGAAGATCAACTGTCGCTTCAGCCCACCTACACAGTCCGTCGTCCTAAAGTTGGCAGCGTAACACAACTCTCAAACAACAAGCACGGACACAACGTAATAAATAAAGCGTAACAACTGATGTTCGTTTGTTTATCAACCATTGCTTTTTTCCCTGATGCGACGTTTGGGATTTTGATAGCAGCAAATATGTCATATTGGCCATATGGCCAAAAGGACCCCTGAGACGGGTTAATAAAGCGGCCGTTTAGTGATCGAAGGCTGAATGGAAACGCTTATAATAGTCTCAGAATTGGATGCGAACTCTTTGACTCGTCTGAGACCTTGACTCGATCAACGAATTCGACAGAAATTCAAAACCTCTTACAATTTAAGTTTGCAATTTACACTTTCCGTCTACGAACTCACCGATTACTAAATGTTTATAGGAATCTGGCGTAAGAAAATACGTAAACTGTTTACTACAGTCTTCTTTCTCGAATACGGCGGGACATCACTCGTTGTTATATTTGTGCTTACCAGCTAAGAAATGAGTGTCGTTTTCGAAACATGTTTAATGAAGATTTCAGTTCCAGAAAATATCCGAATGTTTAAGGAGCCATTCTACGGTATCGAGGAGATTGGCTAGACCAGTAATGGTTGACGTTGGCTAACCAAATAGGGACCACATAGGGATAGCGGGAAATGTCGTGAGACCGTGTTAGCTTTTGAGACTATTTTATGGTTTCATATATTCTGGAGCACATATAAAAGCGTAACGTTTTCTGTACGGAATTGTGTGAGAACTTTTACGGAAAATCTCCAGAAATCTTATCGACTTGAGAAAAATTCAGTGTTGTTCCCTGGCTGACCCAACCATTCAACACAGATTTGCGTGATAGTGTAGTCAAATACCAGAAATGTATTTCACAAAGGCAGAACCGTCAAATCATAAGATGCTTATTTAAATGGTGGCTGTGCACATAAAATTGTGTGGTGAAGTTTTTAAGAGTTAACAGAATTTAGCCAGCTGGTAAAAAACATTCCAAAAGAGTTTATTAACTTTTAATTTAGGTTCGTTTTGTCTTAGCACGCTTGCGCTTTTTTGGCAAAAAAACATTGAGGACATCGTTTTTGGCGTATTAACAGGGGGCAATATAGTATGTTGTAACTTTAAATAGTAATGTGTATCTTTTTAGCGAATTAACCAGTGCACTCGCCAGGCGAATGATGTTTGGAGTGCAAGGCCTCAAATACCTAACAATTTTCCGTTCAAATTGCAGTTACCTGTTATAGTCAGCAAAGGTCGCGTTTTCTTTCGATTTTGATTTATTCGACTTCTAGTGTTCCTGTGGGTACCGGCATGGTACAACGAATGAGTTGTCTTGAGCAGTCTATTAAGCTGTATCCACACCAAAGTAAACGCCACGCTCGAAGATGTCTTTTCCTGTTATCTTAAACCTATTCGGTTAATGAGTTTCAGCAGCATCTGCTTGTTTACGTTTTTGAGATTTCTGGAGTTTTCGTGCAGTTTGCCCAGCAATTCAGGCGCTAGGAACACAGGCAAGGTCGTACACATGTGCGTTAACAGCGTTCCTAAGCTAACAGCTCTGCGACCGTTGTGGCATAACGAAAAAGCTCTCGAAAGCTTTTTTACCGAGGATTACCTTCAAGCTTGTGACAGAGCGATTTTGGAACGTGTTTCTTCATGATCACCTTATTTTGTTGTGTGGAATTTCATCCCGTTCAGTATATAAACATGAAATATATTAGTCGCTCATTCGTGGACGCATCAGTGGCTTGTGTAGGGGTCTGTACATTAACCCTCTACAGTTCTTCACGTTCATGATAACTCCCAAGGGTTAGTCTATTCTTCGACGTGGGCTCCAGTATCTCAATTCGGTGGTGATACAAAAGTTGCAGTTAATTGGCGAGAAGAAAGTAATTCGAATGTTAACGACGACAATGAAGGTTCTATTCGGTGGCTTAGTCGTGGTATTATCCATAAAATCGTTGTTGATGATGTACAAGAAATTTTACAGCCAAAATCTCAGTTTAGTTTAAGACGCTTAGTACCCTTTGTGACAATTATATTTCGGCTAACCATGGTGAATAAAGTGTTATGAGAGTGATGTCACTATCACGTGTAATCGTACAGCTCATCGAGCGAACGCTTCGACGCTTGATGCACCTT
>MNPL01033531.1:6897-24731 GCA_002081605.1 Tropilaelaps mercedesae | reverse complement strand
TGACAATTATATTTCGGCTAACCATGGTGAATAAAGTGTTATGAGAGTGATGTCACTATCACGTGTGAAGCGCAAGTGAAGAGAATGGCATAGAAAGTTATTTTTTGTTTGATCAGTATTACTCTGTTATCTGCTACTTTATCAGGGCTACTGATTTTCGCCTGGTTTATCCACTCAAAAACACTACCATACCATGCGTGTCATACCAATTGTGCACGCCTTTCTAGGAAGAAGCTAAGAAATGTCATTTATGAACAATTCGAAATATCACAGCGTACATAGTAAGTACTGTAGTTCCTAGATAAGGAAATAATCCCAAGCTAAACCTTGCGCCTGATCAAGGTTAGACAGTTTGCGGCACAATAGTAATATCAATGTAATAATAATAATGAATGTGTCGTACAACTCAATGAAAATCCAATAAGATCAATAAAATCATCTTAGATTATACATTGACTTACAAAAATCTGAAAGGGGGACATAAACGTTTAAACCAAGGTAAAAATATTATGATTCAATAAAATATGCCGATACTATGATGTATATCTATACAATCAATATTATTCCTTCAATATTATTCTTTATATATTCCATTGTAGTCGCGGCTGAACCGTTTTAGTAGTCTACAAGCTCCGTTTAGTTAAATACTTATTGACATCTACAAAAATTTGTCACTTTTATAAAAAGGTATATAATTTAATCGAACTCGTCAGAATCAAAGGCAATATTAAGCGTTCCACTCAATACAGTGTGATCTTCGAAGGCCAAACTCTTAAAAAAAAAGAAATCTATTGAGGAAAGGTGTTTTTTCAATCTGACTGTAACAAACTTCGCAAAGACCCTTGAATAATTAGTATTAATGGGATCAGCTGTCAGCTGCATGGAACTACATGTGGTGCTTGGTGGAAATTAGATTACACACAATTAAACCTGAATATTTCGGTTTCCTAAAAAAGGAGAAACCATCACGGAGCTTTTAAAGCTATGCGACATTTAAAATAGCAGCTGCGTATATAAGATAGTTCTATCTGCTATGACTATTCTGTAAAGTCAGGCTAATTCGATTCAAGCACATTGTATTATTATTTTCGAGTTTGCTAAGGTTGCCATTAAAAATTGTGGTGTAGACTATACGGCTATATGCTACACCTGCAGGAAAAAGTCTAATGGGGTTAATTCTCGAGATTATTACATGTTTCAGATAATAACGCATTTGTCTCATTCGCCGTCAATAATACTCTTGGCAATGGCTTGAGCCAGTACTAAGAGTCCTATTTATGTCGACCTTGGCCGCAGGATGGGTAAAGGCTTGCTTGGTCATGATGCACACAATGAGCGAGAGGTACGTTCCCGTTCTCAAACGACACTGAAATGCGAGCTGTTGAGGTTTCACTCTCTGTTTTATTAGTGAGGTTGACATTTATAAAATTTGTTTGTAATATATATCCTTGTTTCCAAGGTTTTCTTGAAAATCACAATAAAGACATTTTCTAATATACAAACTATAATTCGAATTTGTTTGGGCTATATTTTGAACGTAAGTTGCTCGTTTAGCTATGAGTAGTTTTCCCGACCTTACTTCCCGAGTTTGAGGTCTACAAATTTGTCATCTAAGTCTTTGGTATAGCATACTGTTTACATGCTCGTGCCAGCGCTATCAAAGTTTAGTTATTTTCTATGATTTTGTTCTTAATCCTGCCTCGTCGACTCAAAAATCTCATTTCGGTTACTTCTTAACCATAACTGAGTGTAAGAAGATATGTTAACCTAAATGCAGCTAATTATGCTTCAGGGCAAAACTCTTCTTTTAGCGCCTCGGGTCACTATACACACATCAGATAGAATAAGAACTTTAGTTCTAGAGGCCTCATTACAAACGCCCTTGAGGCTTCTAAGTGCGCGCCGAGAGTTCTTGAGAGAGAGTCTGAACCATCGACACTTTGCACAATTGGAGAAAAATAAATTTTTTAGTGTACTTTTATTAGCCGGAACTCAGCAATGCTCATCATCGATTTATTTAAGCGTTATCCTTTGTTATTCAAAGCCAGAAGGGACCAGCTAATCGGTTATGAAAAACTTACATTCGTCCTATGAAGCAACGCAAAAATGATCCCGCGGAAGTTAAATGTATGCCCAGCTCTTAGTATTCATTCAGCCAAATTATTTTAGGACACTAGTCCATTAGAGTAAGTGTTACTTGACGCGTCTCA
Source organism: Tropilaelaps mercedesae (assembly GCA_002081605.1). Taxonomy (NCBI): domain Eukaryota; kingdom Metazoa; phylum Arthropoda; class Arachnida; order Mesostigmata; family Laelapidae; genus Tropilaelaps; species Tropilaelaps mercedesae. The sequence goes on along the minus strand of MNPL01033531.1, from coordinate 22,521 downwards.
CTTTTATATTGGAGAAGGAATTCTAATCGCTACAGATTACGTGAGACCTTGCTTTAAAATTTCTTATTGATTATGCCTAATGGAAGGTTGCGCATACGGCTTTGCCCTTACCAGTGGCATTCTTTACTGTTTTGCCGTTTATTAATTATAAACCACAAAGCACACTCGTTCTTACCCGTACCTCTTGTCAGTTTCTCAAGTATCACTTGTTTCTTTTATATAGGACATTCGCATAGGTATACTACAAACCATACTATTTACCCGTCGCTGCCAGTAAACGAAGCAAGTGGACATGGATTTACGAAGCGCGAAGGTACAGAAGGATTTCGCATATGATAAAATTATTAACTTGAAGAACTCTGCGAACTTACCCAAGGAAAGCCCTAAGCCCTATAGAAAAACTTAGGATGAACTGAGTGCGTTTAGGGGCAAAAAACGCAGAGATTCACTTTAAAGGGTTGATACGATGTCCAGATGTCGAACATACGTATTCATCAGTATTGCTAAGGAAATTGCGGTTACTCTCGCTAGTACAATATATACTTCCATAACAAAAGTATGTTTTCGTTTTTACGCTTTAACGGAAATTCAGTTTCTACATGTTTTTTCACTGAGGTGAATACGTGCCTTTAGCGTAGCCAAGCTGCTGAACCGAGACACTCATAACCCTGGACTTCTGCAGCGTTACTGATTTAGCTATAATTAGCGAAATCTGTGTTGCGCCTATTTGTTAAAGCCACGGTCACACCACCGCATCATCTATAGTTATGAGCCCCTTATTAATAAATACCAGACAATCACTGCATATCTTTGCATCCATGAGAAAATTTTTCCAGAAAAACCCCAGCAAAAAATAAACATCTTTACAAAACTAGAAAACCCGAATTGCTTGTGACGTCTATATACCTTTCTCGAAGACCCTACATAAATACAGTTTAACAGTTTCCGTCCCTTTAATCTTCATTAAACATCAAAAAATCCTGCCGATGCCTAAGCTCTAAATCAAGGCAACGCAAGCGTTTTTCGTGAGCGCGAACATCAAGCGCTGAACACAATGAAATTCACCTCACCAGAGAAAATAGCCTCAGACTAAAGTAAGAAAGACAGGTGCTTGTTCTAGATGGAGCTTTGTGTGCTGCTAGCCCTCTATTATTTTGTACGACCTTTTGTACTGTGAAAGCCTGTCTCAGATCTTCGAGCCACAGTTTTCCTCGGTCGCTTGGGTATAGGGGTACATTTTGGTGGATTGTGTTTCGAGCCGCCGATAAGAAAAGGCTTGTATATAATTATTTTTCTCTGTGCGCGTATTAACTGTTAATCGACTTTACCCGACAACTAAGCTTTACAGGTAATGCCTACATGTTTTTTAATTGGAATGAAATTCGTTTTCCTTAGCGGAATCTTACAGCAACTCCTGTCCTCCAGCTAGGATTATTGGGTATTCTAGCCACGCGTAGAATAGACTAATGAGATAACATGTATGCGACATTTCAACAAGTTCATAAAGAGATTTTCAATTGGAAGATTTAATCGATTACACAGTAAGAGCAAGACAATGATGGACTGCCCTCCTAGCATAGGTTCTTGGGGTACTGATTAAATGCGTGGCATTGGCAACATCAAGGTTAAGTTGACGCCACCTACAATGTGTGGATTCCAATTAAATGATAACTAGTTAGTGCACGTAATACGTTAAACCATGCTAAATACGCATCTGCGCAGACGTCAAACATTTCCTTGGCCTAGACTCATCCCTTAGCAAATCGAATCGAATTTTTTGAGCCAGAGGAAATAAATCAGTATCCATTGTCTGACTATACGGCTTTAATAATGGCGACGAAAACCAAAAATCTCAGCGGTCCCTGAGCTGGACGAGAATTTGCGTTGTCACTACTTTAGAAAATCATTCGTCGGTGCCTTGAGACTCCTCTTAACACCTGAAACCAACGTAAGGTATGGTTATTTTTTTCGATCGGCGTATACAACCCATCACCACAACGGCCTTGAAAAGTCATATCTCTTTGTCTCTCTCTAACCTTGAGCTTTCCCCTTCAAATTACGCACCCTTCTCAGCGTATATGGCAATTCTTATTTTAACAGTTTGCTCAAGGTTGACCAATGCTCTTTTACGAGGGTGTTGTTAAGACCCTGTAGTATATACCTTCATATCTGAAAAAGTTGGGTAATCAAATATAACTAACGTTGAAAAACTTAATGTAGGTGTATAAGTGGGAAGAAAAATTTTATTATCAATAGGAAACCTGCAGAATTTTAGAAAGTGCGATTCGATTACGGAAACTAATGTACTATTTTGCTAGAGGACAGGATAAGCGAACGCGCGTTAATTCCTGGCTGTCAAGTCCATGCATATAATGTAAAATTCGCCTTGCGGTTTTGTACGGTGCATTTCGTGTGAGCTCTCCTTTAGGCCACACAATTCATAAGTCCTTGCATTAGAAAACTGTCAAGCATTAAAATTATACTTTTTTAGGTTAACAACAATTTTGTTGTTTTTATTACAATTTTGTTTTTTGTGAATTATCTCTTATTGTAGGAAAACGCTCGCCACTATGTGAATTTCAATAATAGGCAAGATAACAGCTGTCTTCGCTAAACTGTAAATTGCAACGACCTGTTTATCCGAAGACGGCCTTATTTGGCGCCACTTGTTTGATTAGTAATTGGCTCTTTATTGGTGTATATATATATATATATATAAAACCCGTGGTGTATTTCCTTTTTGTATTTGTGTAACGCCAAACATTACTGAAAAAGGCAGTAACAATTTGGCAGAAAATAGGGGGAATTTCTTCCAAGGAAATGCACAGAATCCAAGCTTTGTGTATCAACACACGAGCGACGTTTTGATTATTACAAATACTAAATTTTTCGACGATAGACAGATATTTATGCTCCGATACCGTGACTGATGGCGTTACAGAAGTATCAGAGTACGTTGGAAGTCGAAGGCGTTATCGAAAGCTATCGGGCTCTGCGCATCTTGAATCTCTATCCTTCACTTGCATGGGTTCTATGTAATCGTAAATGTTTATGCTTTCCTTAGCCTGCATATAATCTCCTAGCTACTAAGTTGTTACGACAAATCGACTCGTGCTTTAGTTAAAAAACGATAAGAGTAAATTGTCAAAATAACGCGCTAGAATATAATAGTCAACTTGGATCCACAACAATTTGGAAGTTTTATTCATAAATAGGATTTGTTACCTGCTCAATGGCAATTAAAACTACTCAACTAGACTTACCTTGGACTTATATCCACCCTAACCTAATCGTTAATAAAAATATAATAGAAACGAGATCTTATTATGGTGCGCTCACTGTTATACATTGTTCCTTTCTACTCTCGCGAGTTGTGTTATGCGCGTGTGTGCTATGCCTTTGCATTACTTCCTTAATTAACGAATTCAATAATAACCGACCATGGCAAAGAAACAAGTTTTGTGGGCACCTTAGCCGCGTGCGCAAGGCAGCGAAAGCTATAGCTTCAGACTAGCAAGAAAGAGGTGGAACTTCTCTGGGCTTTGCATAGGGGTTCGTTTAGCTGCAAAAACGCAACCTCCCAATCTCCGTCCTGCTTCCTCCCACTACTAGCAGATCCTTCACCGCGGTGATCAGTTAAGGGGGCAAGGCGCTCTTAGCACAGGATGCTCACGCCGGCGATCGATATCGCCAGTCAGGGACTATACTGGAAAGCCAGGAACCGCTAAAAAGGTACCCGATCAGCGACTCTCTGGGGCTCACAAACATTGACGCTACGATAGAGCCACTTCTGAACTGCAGTAGTAGCACTAGTTCACAGGGGCAGCTCAAATTCTCTGCTTCCCGCACCGCTGGAGGGGTGGGAGGCTGCATTCACTCGCGTAGCGCAGCCTCCTTGCTCGAATGCCAATGCCCTCTTTTTCCTGGGAGCCGCTCCTATACTTGGTCCGTACGACACCGCCGCGGCTTTTCCATACATTCGTCTATTTACGCGGGCCTCCCAACCCAACAACTCGGCACGACGCTTCCAATTCCCTTTCCACTTCCTCGATCGAGCTCTTGCGAGTTCGCGAGACTGTGCTGCGCTCTTAGTATTCCTTCTGTCCTTTCCACCATTGGACCCTCTCGACGAAAAACTCCTTGGCATAGCTTCCCTTTCCCAGCAGCTACAACCGCCGCATCCTCAGAGTTTGCCGAGTGCGCGTACTGGCCGTGGGGCCTCCTCGAGAAGCATTCAAGTGGGGACTGGTTTTGTCTCTTGCCAATCTTCTCAGCCGGTTAAAGGGGGACCATCAGATGAGGAACGGCGCCTGTTCAGCGGAGAAGCAGATGAATGCTCATATAAAACGAGATGAACCGCTGATGTGCAGTATGCGGCTGCTAGACAGGAACGGTGTAGTTTGCTGTCAACGATAGCCCAACAGATCCGTTAAGTTCATGCGGAATAGTATGCCGGCCAGTGTAAAAGCGTACAATAGGTCAATCGGTGTGTGAGCTATATGAGCGAGGGAAAAGGTTGTTCGAGGTTTACGTAGGGTCCGAGAAGAGGTGCAAAGAATTTGTGAGTGGAAAGGGTAGCAAAATCTGTAAAGCACATAGTTCTATTCGCAATTTCCAGGAGTTGGCCGAACTTTTTGCGTAAAGTCCAGCGGATTGTCACAGCATCGCGCTTCCCTCTCACGAAGGGTAGCTGCCAAAGTTGCTGATTCGTGCTGTTAAGTGTAGTGCCGTCCCGTGGAACTGGCGGAATTCGAGTTAACGGAGTTTGTTCAGTGCACAAAACACTGGTGTCGTTTACTTTTTCCCGTCGAGTATACGCCACGCACTGTGTGCCGATCCACGCGAGTTCGTCCGTTTGGATTACGAGAATAGGTAGAGGAGTGTAAGACGAATGTGAGCCGTAACAGGAGACAGCGGAGAGAGGCGCCCGCTGTAGAATTGCCATCAAAATCACAGTATGTCATTAAACACTTTACTGGTCGTTGGGTATACAATCATTGTATGCTGAACTTCGTATATGTATACACTTGTGTGCAAGTGGATCTAGGCTGGTCAATATGTCGATGTGTAGGAAAGCTCCCCACAGTCTGACCAGGCTACGTTCATCAAAACACTTAATGCTATATATCTCTCAGGAGTTGATAAGGATACACGAATAAGGTGCGCTTGCTGTTCAGGGTTTCGTAATTAGGGATTAAGAGTTGGCTGGACGGAAGGTTTATGCTCCGCTTCTTTTCTCCACACACGAGTTCATTCATGAAAAATCGAAAAGTTTCTATATGCACGCGTCTTAAAGCTTTCGTATTACACATGAAAAATTGCTTCAGGCTTATGACATGCGCAGTTAAACATTTTGTTTTAGTTTGTGGAAAACTATCGCACGTTACATTTGCGAGAGACTACCAAGTTCTTGTTTTGTCAGGTCCTTGTTCCACAGCCGGTGCAGATGGAGTTATCGATCCTTAGGTCACTCAGCCTACGCAATTTATGGACCAAAATCGATATAATTCCTTACCCTATGAAATTCCAATGTAAATTATCTTCATGTAATTAAACAATTGTTGCACTGAACAACAAACAGCCGAGTGTATTTCTGAACGTAACGAGTTGTGACGAGACCCACTTCTATATCGGTATTATTTAAAGATTTAAGGCCCTTTTAATAAATTATGTAGGAGTTCTTCTTTTGCCTTAAATTTCATAGGGTACTTAACAAGTGAAAAAATGAATATAATACTATGAACATTTTGCGCTCTCGCTTCATACACTTATCAAAGGTTCTTCAATTCGAAGTTGAAATTTCAATCGGCTTCCCAGCACGGAATTTTGCCGTTGATTAATTGTCCTCAATGCCTGAGTGGAATTACATTTTCTTCACTTGCGTGTATTTTTATACTCAATATTTTTTCAAATGTGATACATATTTATTGCGTTACTTGAGAAGGATTAAGATCGAAATTCTAAACCGCTCAAACTAACTGTCGGAAATTCTTGGAAGCATGTGAAAAAGGAAAGTATCGTTACTTGAAAAGGAGAACAAAGCCATAGCCGATCCTATTTAACTTTGATTAAGAAGCACGTTAGTTTGAAATTCAATAGTCTTTTAAATGTTATTTGGTGTCCCCTCGTAACTCATGCGAGTGCGACTATAGTCCGTCAAAGAGTCTTTCAAATCGATGTATTCTGCTCGTGCTCTTCAAAGCTGTGTATATGTAATGAAATCATTTTCACCACACAATTGCCATATTGAGTCTACAGAACATGGAGAAGGTACTGTTTCCGCCTTTCTAATCATAGTCTACAGGGAACCGAGATTGCATATTGATACAATGTCGCTGTCAATGTATGGCAAAATGTCTACAGACTGAATGTACGTACATTTTGATAGATTCTCAGAAGATGTTTACATAAAAATACAATGCCCCAGCAGACGAGTACTATGCACATGTTTTCGACACCGTGTATCAATTTTGTCACGTTCCATTGTCGTCTGTTATCAATACGCCTTGTTAGCTTGTTTGACTGACTTGCTGCTTGCCTACTGTTTACCGCGAGATATTCTAGCTACGACATCAAGGTTATTTGATTAAAATTAACTACATGTGTGCCACCGTATAGACATTAACTATTGACTTGTATCGGCCTATGTTTGTCAAAATCGAATCTTTTATCGTAGTTATCACTTCCAGTCTTTGCCGTCAAATTGATCTGCTATCGACATCACTGAAACTGATCAGGCGTCCATCGCTTCATAAGACGGGTAGTGGACGCTTGTCGTAGCGGACGTCCATGGCCGTTTTCGTACCAAGGAGGTAGATACTTGTTCTGTGTACCTACCGATTCCGCTTTACCAGAAGTAATGTAACCCCTGAAAACTTTGCCTAAGACACGCTGGCCTTTCAAGTTTCACTAGTGTAAAATCATTGCTTTAATTAACTGTATATCATGGACGCACCCACACACATACAGCCGTGAAGTTATGAGTAATAAACTTAATTAATCAGAGCCGAGATGCAAAGATTCGCCATGAAGTACGTGTGTTTGTAAAGACGCTATACTATCAGTCAGCTAACATAATTGGCGCTATACGTTGTCACTTGTACAAGGAGAAAATCTGCAGACTGCACGCTGAGGTCGAGTAAAAGACCCCCAGCCCGAAGGTGTTCGAATAAATGAGAATATTTTTGGTGATAATGTTGATGATTTTCCGGCCATCAACCAGAGTTGTTTCTTCGTCTCACGTCTCATACATGCCGACGCACTCCTATGCATGCACCACACAGACGTACAACTAGAGCGATTCAATGAACGGACGTCCCGCTAGAAACAGCTGGGGGTTTACAGTCCCCAACTTCGTCTGGTGGCTGCAGCATCAACCTAGCGGAAGGAACATTAGAAGGTTTATGTGCAGGAATCGACGCTCAAGTCAGGAACTGTCGAAGTGTCCTCTTTTTATTTCACCGCATTGACCCACAGTAACGAGGCGGCGCTTGCGGAGCGATAGGCCCCGGGTGATCAGACTTCCCGTCTCCGCTTGTGTGGACAAATTCTATGAGCTGTCTTTGTAGATTGGTCGAACGGTGCTCGGTTGAAAAGATAGACAGCACAGCGGAATCACTGTCAAGACGGGGAGATTGAGTTAGGGCGACGTCAGCGGATCACTTGTGGGCCTCCTGCGGCCTAGTGGGCAGCGTTTCGCTACGGGGGAGAGTTGAGTCTAGTTCGTTTGGTGGCGGGAAAAAGGAACAGATTGACAGAGCTTTGGGAGCTACGACACTTCAAAGGAGAGAAGAAAATAAGGAAAGACTGAGGTATGCGCATTAGGGGCTGGAAGAGTGGTCTGCTGAAGTTGGAGCAGTGGAACACGTACAAGGGCGGCTTTGCTGGCCTTGCCAGCCTGTCTGTGCTTATCAATTGCACTGGAATTTACAGTCGGTGCATTTAATCTAGGCGGCATCGCCACCTCCAGACGTGAATTGGTTTTTGCTTGAAGTGAAGAACTGCGTAACATACTCCTTTCCGCTGCGTCATGAAGCTGATAAATAATACGTGGGACTTGAGCAACGCTGGGTATTTAAATCGATATGATTGGAACTGTAGGTCGTATTACCGACTTTCGGCCCGTACCTGATTAGATGCCAAAACTAAATGAAATGGGTGTGAGAGGGAAGAGAAAAAGGCGAACGGGAACGTATTTACATTCTTCCGATCCTTTGTAATTGACTCCTATGTCATGATAATCGGACGGTTGGAATTGATTCATTGATATTTCGGTTAACGAAGGGAAAACTGCCATATTGCGTCGGTATTGCGTTGCAGCGACGTACATGATTTTATGATACCCACTCATTTTAAAGATGAGTCGAACCATATCGAGGAATGAACCATGCAAAGTCAGTTTAAAAAAATTCTGGCTAAGTGACTGTCAATGTTAAAATTTATTTTCACTATTTAGAATTACTTCATGGTCTGTTGGCAGTACCTGCACTAACCTTTTTTCGAAAAGTTGGTTAAGGCCAAAGGTACCAAGTACAGTATCTATAGAGCTTTATGAGATTGCCTTTCGCATCTGTGACCCAACTAGACGACACCTGCAAAATACATTAGCATGACCTATCTACGGCAGGCCAGCAGTATGTTTTGCCTTTCTTCTAAAAATGTTCTAATAAAAGAAAAACGTTCTATTGGAATGTCACTTATAGATATTTCTCATGTTAGCCGAATCGACATCAACATGTCGTATTCGCTATGGTAACACTGGTTTGATCCACTTGTCAATGAATCAGTTTTTGTATTACCCACATACGCATTCACACACGTTTGCCAAATTGCCGCTTGTCATGTTACTCGATTGTTTGTCCTAATATCATGATATGATGATCGTAATATCGTATAAAACCTACCGTGTGTGCTTGTCCTCAATGTAGGCGGCTACACGTAGCTTCCGACCTTACCTACTTATCATCACCAATACGTCGAATGCAAATTGAACGGTATTGAGTGCGACAGTTAGAGCGAAGGACTACTATTGCGTAAGTTGCTTTGAGTTCTGCTGCTGTCGTCGTTGCTGTTCAGGACCTTATCTAACCGATTGTGTGTATAGATTTCCTCGACGTTCCCCCCAATCGTTTGGTTTTACTCTCTCTCCAGCTCCATCCCCCACGAGAGCTCTAGTTCCACTTTGAGGCTGTTGTCCGAGCAAACTCGTCATCTTCCTCGTTCGCGAAACTGTGCCCCAAAGCGCCTCTGAGTTTCTGACTGCGTCGACGAGGGCGACGTTTGGTAGCGCATAGTTTTTACCTATTCGCTTTCTTGACGAAGACGGGAGCACCCTCATCGTCGGAAACGAACTCAGAGAGCCGATCCACCTAGCTCGGAGTGCACTTCCGACATGTTCCACATATTGGATATCGTGCCGTAACAAGCCAAATACTTTCATACACACACACATATCCAAAGATACACATATTATAGATGTGCTCTTGCATAATCTAAATTACGGATCGACGCACAACGTGATATTTACATTACAAACATATCTATCACCACAGAAAACGAAGGAGCGATCGGAAAATATTGAGAATCCAATTAGTTTGTAATGCAAACTTTAGAAGAAAATTATTAATGAAAAAAGGCAACTTTACATCGTTTTCTATAAATAGTATGGCATACTACTTTTGTGGAAAAAGATGAGATTGTTATTATTTCGACCAGAATAGTAATTCCTTGCAAACGACGAGTGACAGCGAAAGCATCGCCATTGCATAATTTCTTGCCGATGCAGAACGAAAGGATGACAAGCCGATAGAGATATAAATGCAATATAGCTAAAGCCTGTCTGCGCGATAATGTTTATGACGAAAGCTGACAGCCGAAGGGAGCGCCAACGCTGCGCTTTTTGCTCGAACATATAATCGCAGTAATCTTCGTACAAGCAATTAAGTCGGAAGTCGCTCGCATCCGCCGTCTACTTAATGATCACCTGCTATGACCCGTTAAAATATGCCATCTCTCCGAACTGTGAAATAACCAGACTTAACGGTCAGAAGATCAGTGAAAATGTATATTTTCAGTATTAAACGAGTATAGTGTTGCTGTGGGACGACTGCTGAACCACAGTAACTCGGCGTTTAATGGCGTACAGAAATAATCATACCGGTAGTAACGAGGAGGTTAATGAACAGACTACACCAGTGACGAAAAGGACAAAAAGGTGAAGGAAACGGGCTGTAGTTTGCTTTATTAAAAGCTCCAGCGATATCGACATCATGAGTCTGTTTACCGAAATTCAATAGCATTAGTCCTTCACCACTGCTAGCTAACCACTTGACAGATAGTTAGAGAGCAACGAATATAACGGATTTTTTCGTGGCCAACGCGGCATCTGGTTCGATTATTATAGAAGACTTGGCCACTCGCCAATCTTTCCTCAACAGTTATTTGGTATTTCCGATCTCAATATCGAAACTAAACTACTGGAAAATTCAGTGTATATAACGCGATAATGTGTCAAGTATAGGGTATTTGGACACTGAGCTCTGCAGTGCTCCTATGAAGTTATCTTTGGCACGTGGCGTTGTTGTTCATAACACTTAAGGGGAAGCAATTGCCGGCGTTTTAGCACAAACAGTGACAAAACAAGAGAAAGCACAATTAGTAGGATAATACACGAGGGAATATATTACCTGCCGGAGCTCCTTCCTCAAAGCAAACGATGCACGGGCCTAAATGTACGGAAAGGGACGCATTGCACCAAAGACGCAGCATGTATTTGAGCCGTTTGAGCACATAAGACTTAAATGTCGAGTGAAAAACTGTGGGTGAGATTGTAACTCCGTCAGGCTAGTAACTGTAATGTAGACCTACAGAACGATGCATCTGCAAAATGGATGACTGGAATGGAACCAACAGCCCCCTGCCACACACCACCAACGATGGGCGGAAGTTGGAACTAATGTACCGGATGCGATCCCATGACGTAATCGATAATTAATCAATCAACCAATATTGTGCATCATAAATGTTTAGTTTGTAAATTGGCCTACTAATGCTTTAACGGGCCGTTAATTAGCCATAAGTGCCTGTCAGGCCTTTTCATTAGCAACACTTTTGAATGTTGTTTAAGATACAGAGATGATCTGTGCCCATTCAGAGAGATCCATCATCAGCGTGGTGAAAGGTCTTAGCCTTATGTATAAAAAAGCTAATGACAAGCCTATTTCGTTCTAGCTGCCAAAAATGTGTCACCTTGGCCGTTAGAGCACACTGTTGCTGTCGCCCGGACGACGCTCCTTTTCAGCAGCTATTGGAAACTATTTAATAAGTCTGGTTAAAAAGCGCTTTACCTAATCGATAGTTTAGTGGGAAGACGGAATAGCTAAATCCTAGTCTATGGGAAGTACACATGTCAATTACCTAAATTTAGCGTATCTCTCCTTTACACCAACAGCGATGCCGACTGGGCTAACGTACTGAGTCAAGGAACGCGATTTCTTCAGGAGAACGATGCCAACGTAAAATGTTTGCAATGGATTGAGTGAAATTGCTCAAAAGAAATCTTCTGACGAGCCTTATCGTGAGATGCATTTAAAAATGGAGATAACGCTCAATCGTTCGTTAGTTTATGACTTTACCATAAATCCTTACTGACAGCGTATTTTTGTAGTAATTTGCATTTGCATAAGATTGCCCTTTTTGCGATCGATTTAGGTTCTTAGATTTAGTTCTCTCATATTTAAGCATTTCGAAAAGCGTTGCTAAACAAACAGCACTAATCGTAGCAGGGGTTCCCTGCTGCCTGGGGTTCAGGCATAATGTGGCCCCTGCCATTGACTAGCAGGGGCTAAATGTATAGCCAACAAATGGAAAAATTTGTCAGAATAGAGATCAATATACGTGTTGTGGCTTATGCCCTAGGGAATACCACCTTGAAGCCCTCGGGCTAAAAGTAGTGGCACATAGCAACAAATCTTATCGGGCATTGTGTGAACAGCTAGCGCAGGCACGAGAGTGCTGCGCACGGCAGCCGCATCGAATACAACGCAAAGCCTCCAGCGACCTAAGCTTTGCTTTGTGTCCATCGTGGACAGTGCATATGTAAAGGGTAGCCTGCTGCTCTATTAGGCAGCTCCAGGCGCTATCCTTAATGCAGGTGTGTAATTAGGTACTGCAACTTGCAGAACAACGCATCGCAGCACTAGTAGCTGACCGACAGCTGCTAACACAAGCTGCTTCCAAGGGGACATCAGTTCTTTAGCGTTGCAGCATGAGATAGAGGATCGGCAGGAAGTGAGCAATGGATCGGATCATAATCCGAGTCGAGAGCGTGATCTGGCTAGTCGATACCTTAAGCGTCCGACGATCCAATAGTGCTGACAATTAACTACCGGAAAACCTAGTGTACTTTAAAGATGAGATGTGTCTGCAGCTTTAGTTCTAATAATCTCATCAAATAAAAAGCAGTAGTCTCAACTGAAACGTCACAAATATTTATGTTGACTGAGTTCGTATTCAACAATTACTTTGATCTTGTCTATATATATATATGCCCGCACATTGGCTTTATCTAGAGACTTGTTAACTGTACAGCATCCATCTCATAGGAGTCCAATGCTTGTTATAAATCTAAATAGGTAGATTTCTAGTTGTAATACCATTTTTAGAAGACATTAGCTAAATCAGTAGGCATATATTATGCACACTCAAATAGCTGGCCTACTTTATTCTAGTTAACTTCGATTACTATTAAATATTAACACAGAGGTGCTATACACCGCAACAGACAGAGCTAAATACGAAATATTACCGACCTTGGTCACTTAATCCAAGAGCCGAACAATAGTATCGGACATGCGGATGTTTAACTAAATGGTAATTACAAGCTATGTTTCTATTTCGCTGTATACCAAATCAGCAAAATGTGAGTGTACAGTGTGCAATTTTTATAAGCTGTGACATGTAATGGCACGCCTCTAGGATGTGGCACCCTAGGCATATCATAGTGGTGCAACTTTTTGACCTGTAATTATCAGGTAAAGACCGATCAAGCTTGCAGCTCATGCGGGCACCTCGCACACAGTTAATTTAGAGCAACCAGTTTTTTCCTGACCACTGAGCACCGAATAAAGGCAGATCCAGAAGTTCTGAACATGCAGCGGCGTAAAATTGCTAGATTTTGAAATCCCGCGGGAATCTGGACCACGCAAGATCACGCGCCTGAAAAATTGCCCCCAGAATCACGTAGTTATCTTACCAGCTATGCGGCCTATAACACCGTCGTGTTAGGGGCGGGCGTTGAAAAATGCCTGCCAAAAAATGGACTAAACAGTATCACCGTTTTATGACTAATGGGTCTAAAGCATACTGACAAAATCTTCTTCCCAGTGTCTGATAAAACTGGATGCAAGTAGGCATGCCAGCACTGTTTTATTCATGTGTCTCGGTGTCCCCTACTGCTGTGTGTCATGCTCACGCGTTGAAAGCGACAATGTCGTGTCACCCAGAACAAAAAGCTTGTTCTTGCTTCTTTTTCAACCTAATTTATCTACAACACTAATGACCTTAATGACCGGGTGTAGATTCTCTCCGTCGCAGGCCTGTCCTTCAACGAGCGGCGTTAGCGTTGCACATTGCGGCTCCATCGTCTAATCCTTTCAACTGATAGATGCAGTGAATGGATGTGAAACATATCTACGTCTAACGTACCCGTGTGCACAATCTAAAGGAGGTATCAAAAGAGGGAGACCTTTTCATCGGCTTTTTTCGGCACAGCAACGAACAAGGATGAGGGACGAATACAACATCCCTCAGAAGGAAGAGCTCAGAAGTCGCATCAAATTCGGATTTTTATCTTAATACGGCAAGAATTGCTGCCAGTTATACCTTCTTCCATGTGACAGTCGTGCAGTTACGTCCGAGCCCTTAACAGGTATTCGGCAATTCATGGGGCTCGTTTGAACTTACTCATTTGCCCTGACTGAAGTGCCGAAAATTATGAGTAGAGAATCTACATGCGCACTTTTGTGTAATAATGTTTTTCCTCTTGTTAAATCCATGTACTCTGCATTAATTAATTAGAACCACAAAGTTATCGAAGTGTAGTTTTTATGTACAAATTAGACGTTGGCTTTAAAATTGCCATTCGTGATCGAACGCATAGACTTGCTCTCAACCGTTAACATTGTTATAAAAAAACAAGATATAACCGTATTATATTTTTAGTTGAAAGCTTTTTTGTTTAAAGATTGTAGGTATGATGGTTAGATTATAGTGACGAGTCATTCGCTACCGCTTCATCCTAACGTCACACTTCCTGCGTGCCTTTTAACTATAAAAAAAATGGCTACGTGAGTATTATTGATTCATTAGCAACTGTTTTGCTACTTAGCATCTGGATATTATGACTGAAATGCTACCATATCACACTCTTATTACACTCTCTATTTAACTATCACTTCCTCAGGCTTATTAGCAACAGTCTTCAGTTTCTAATTTCGGCCACCCATTTTCGTCATTACCGCGATGACGCTAACATTACGGCACATATCACACACACATTGATGTACAGTCATCTGAAAAAAAATGTGCTTTGAAGCTTCAAGGCCCAGCAGGTCAGTAACCGTAAAATCCACGTATGTCATACAACAACTGTTCGTTTAAGTCCTAGCGTATCGTTCGCAAAATTTGCTACGTACAACAATCTAGTTCCTGGTAGCCGGCTGTAACTCCAACCCGATGTAAATATATGCAAATTAAATTTTGCGCGTGTGTGCGCTCCAAGCCAGCAAATCCGACGCAGATCCATTGCACATTATTTCCATTAAGGAGGGCGGTGGAATTTATATGGCTTTTTTTTAGACACACGTCTCCAGTATCACGTGTGCGAACGTCAGATCCCCGCTGCGGATGACCTCCTCCTTTCCTTTTGACATATGTCCACACAATGCGACATCGCGCCTGCTTGCATGAGCTGAGCAGATTTACCAACGTACAAGCGCCACGTAATGGCCGCACGAGGTTAGCACCCGTATTCGTCTGCCGCTTGATGCAACCCTGAACGGCTGGGGCATCAGCGACACTATGTCGGGGTCTCCTACTATCGTTTGTTTGCCAAAATAAAGTACACGAGATTCTTTCAATTGTTAGCCGTATGCCTGTTTGTACGCGGGAGTATTTGTGGGAGGTTGATATGCGCTTTGCGCGTAACACGGGCAGACTGACATAGGAAGGGTCTCATTTCAATGGGCTTTGTTGCTGGCTGACAGACCCGTAGTTCGCTTGGTGTCTTTTCAGCACTGGCTTTCTGATTAAAATGCTAAACCACCCCTTCAGACTCCTCCATTGGAGGAGATGAACACGCGTTAGCCTGAGAAACTCAGTATTTGAGGACTAGGCTGAAAAAAGGGAACTCTGATAGGAATTTTACGCGCATAAATTGGAGGGCACAATAGAAACATTTGTCTTGTCACTTATTTCTACGCTGACTCGCTGCATATGGCTAGCAGTGCTCAATTTGTTGTGGCATTTGGATCGAACAAGTTGAACAAAGTGTGAAAATAAAAGATATTGGGTTAAAAATGAAGGCCTTTAAATGCTTGAGTTTCACCTGCATATGGATGTCCCTGG
>MNPL01033522.1:15977-38552 GCA_002081605.1 Tropilaelaps mercedesae | reverse complement strand
ACGATTGAGAACGGCTCGTCTCGGAAACGTCGCTTTGGGGCCTAGTTGGTTTTTTCGGGCGTTTTTTTTTTTTTTGCCCTCGCGTATTTTTTCTTTGTTCGTTTTTCACCGCTTCTCGGAAGCTGAACGCTTTGTGGAGTGGGGACCGCCGGTGGTTTGGCTCTCGAGAAGAGCTGTGTCCTCCGGGGTGCGTCCTTGTAAAGTGTTTTCCAGACGGACTGAGGGTCGCGTGTGAGTTCCGATATTCGGTGATTCGTTGTGGTGACAGCGGTGCTGTGAAGGTACAGCAGGACTCGGTCTGGTGTTCTTGTTCGTGCATTAAAGGCGTTTTTCCGAGTTTCCCAAACTGACGGACCGTTCGATGAGTTTTGCTCCGGCTAGCGGCAATGACAACGCGTGAATCGCCCCGAAGAAGTCCATCTCCGTCGCCGGAAACGATGACGCCGGCCCGTGACTCCGGTGTGGCTCTCGACTTCGTTTGCGGCCCGCTACGGATACAGAAGTGCCTGTTGATCGACGAGGTTAGTACGCAGTTTAGATCACAATGTCGTCGTCGCGTGTCGTCTCAATAGAAAACCTGAAACTCTACCCTGAAGACCTCGACTCTGAAGATCGAGTGTGCATCGACATGCAGAAGGGCCAGCATAATCGAATTGGCCTGACGCAATGTTCAATAGCGATCGGTGTGCAGTTGTCCATGTTCGTGATATTTTCCCGAGCCAAAGGCACCGAGTAGCTGTTTCGTGCCACTGCGTCAGAAAGCCGAACATGCCAAAGACTGTCCAAAGATTGGAAAACAAAAAACAGGAGAGACAGCTTGATTAATTTACACTGAAATCCGCCGAATTGGCGGATCACGTCGAAGGGATTCCTACGAAATAAATGTTGATGAATATCTCGCACACATCCCCCAACCACCTTCCCTTTGATAAGCGTTTATCGATAAACTTCGCATTTTCGCGTCTGGTTCCTTCTGCGTTTTCGGCACCTGTTCTCCCTCTCGTCCACTGCCCTAATCGTGTCACCGGCATCATCGTCTAGGGAACGAAGCCAAATGGCGGCTGCCATCCGAGAAGAACAGTTGCATTTCTGCAAGTCTCTTGGCCTATGAGAGGAAAAATGAACGTGGAACTAGGTGGAGTGGCAAGGAAACCCATTTTGTTACGATTCCTCCTACCGGTTGCGCTAGGCGTCATACGAATTTCTTTCTGTTCGCTCTTGATCCTCTTTGCCTCCCGCTTCGGCCCCCCTCTCTCCCTGTTGTCTTTCCGGCGTAAGCCTATGGAAAAACGCCGGTGCTCGAAGGTCGTTTAATTATCAATAAACCGACACATGCGCGTGATCAGCTGCACGCGATTGTATCTGGCCAGCGTTGAACGCTGTCGTACCCCGTCGCCGGGTGCGCTACGCCAGGGTTACATCATCTACCAGGTGATAGGTTTTACGTCTCACCGTGATGGCTTGCGTGGTACGACGCTGCTTTGCCGAAGTAAATAAAGTCCTATACAGGGGCGGCTTTAGTAGAAGTTGAACCCGCTTCTTGGGCGAGTGGGGTAGAGGTTGGCGGACGTTTAGTGGCAATGACGATCGTGCTGGGGCGATGGGTGAATCCCCTTCAGCATTTTCGGTAGGAAAAGCACAGAAGGGTACGCTTCGTCCGCAAGGAGGAGCGACGAAGTTTTTCAGTCGCTGCCGTTACTGCTTCTGCGGTAGGCGACGCTGTCGCTGCTGCATTCCTCCCCCCAGGCCGCCACTTTTCGGGCATGTTCCGACACTCGGCCCCAAGCGCACGCAGAACGGCCGCGGTTAATATTATCGATTCTAGATATTTCTAGTTAATCACCCGTGAGTGCTTCAACCACTCGACGTGCGCGGACGTCGATGTTGTTGCTATCATGGCTACGCAACGCGCCCCTCTTCTGGGACCTCCACTCCAGACGAGTCGGCCGGACGGCCGCACGAAAAGCACGAACACCACGAAGCGGGATGTGATGGACGCGTCTGCTGGGCGACCCTTCGGACGAGTTGTTTATTGAATCAACTGCCTTCGGACGAGTTATGGTAAGAACAGAACGGTTGGCATATCGGAGCGTTTTGTGGACGAGCTACTGCGTTGACCCCTCGTGAATTACCGGACGGCAG
The DNA here is from genome assembly GCA_002081605.1 of Tropilaelaps mercedesae. Classification (NCBI taxonomy): domain Eukaryota; kingdom Metazoa; phylum Arthropoda; class Arachnida; order Mesostigmata; family Laelapidae; genus Tropilaelaps; species Tropilaelaps mercedesae. The sequence continues at coordinate 36,410 of MNPL01033522.1, read as the reverse complement.
ATGGCCCCGATGTATGCGTGCGTTCTTGGGCCCATCTCGGCGGCTGGAAAAATAACGAGAGGTTGTAATAAATGCATGTTGTGTGCTACCGGTTTCCGTGGTTTTGGCGGACGTCTAATGTGCACAGGTGTGACGATGTAGAGGTGAAGCCAGACAGGGGAGAAGACCGTTTCGATAATGGCGAAATTGCCAGGGCGGCTGCTGGCCAATGGACGTGTGGTTGTTAATTCGGAGCCTTGCAACTTCGGCTCAGTGTTGTTTGTTTGGCCTGGGCCTTCGTTGACAGACGCGAGATAACTTTAGCCGAATGTTGCCAAAGGACTGGTCTCTCTTTACAGTCATAATGACACCTTCTTGCAAAGATGTAATTCTCGCCGGTCAGGGACACGGGTGTACCCACCTATAACGATGCTCGGGGGCGTTGGTAGATGTTCTTGTCTCGTTAATGTGGTGGAACGCGCAGACGGAAAGCTCGTGCAGGGGTCGACAAGAACTTCGGTGTTTATTGCGTATTTCTACAGCATTTTCCTCGAGCGCTCTTTGCAATCTCGGGGCGCGGAACGACGCAGACTTCACGGCACAATCAACTGTCCACAGCGCAAAAACGACAACAGCAGACTTCATCTAAAAAAAGGTCATTTATTCCCAAGAGCATCGGATCCGGCAGATCTTCAGGCGTATACAGACGGCCGGATATCGACAAAACCACCACCACCACCACTGCGACCATTATTACCGATACGAGCAGAACGAAAAGCATCAGTAGTGACCGAAGAATCACGAACAAACGATGTTGTCGTTCGAGAGCGTCACTGATTTGCGCCGCGCGTCGAAGCACAATCGAAACGTCGAAGGCAACCTTCCCACCGGCGTATCTCGTAGAGGACATAATTTCGCCCGTGATCATTATCGAGATACGCGGCGTTGCTACGGTTACAACTGCGCTCCTTTCAGCCATTCGCGTCGTACGACGACGGCATCAGAAGTAATATTGACTATAGCAACCGTAGCAATGGCATAAGTACCACCGAAAATTACGGCACCGAAAAAAAAACGCGCCAAATTAACGTTGAGAAGTGCATTTCTTTTGTTCAAATTTTCCCACCTCAGCGGCGGCCGTAAAAGAGAACGCAACTGCGAGTAGGGCGACAAGTTTAATGCACCTTTAGAAAAATACGGATCTTGTTTGTCTAGCAACGATTTCACACGACTATATATATATATATATATATATATATGCGTGTGTGTGTGTGTGTGTGTGTTGTATGATTTTACGCGTCAGACTTCCCTTCGTCCTCGAAAATTAACCGTGTGTTGGTTGACGAACAAAAAATATGAGATAACGTACTATATAGTTTAATTCGGCTCTGTGCAAACAAAACCGCGCACAAATGTCGGCCAATGCAACGACGCGCTTTCGACAACGCGACACCTTCATCGAGATCGATCATCAGGATTCGCAGGATTGACAATGGCCTAAATTAGTCACATTAACAGTTCGTAATCGTCACGGTGTTAACGCCATTAGCCGCTCAGGCTGCGTGGCGAACCAAACACCTCGATTGTGTATTTTCTATTTATTAACAGAATGAATTTATTCTAATGCCTGATGTCCAATCGACTGTGTCGGCTTCGAGAATTGCTACAGCCTTAGTCGTCGCATACACCGGCCATGACTACTAAAATGGCCAACTTAGTTTGTGCCGTCAATTACGGTTCAATAAGTCAATTAGTGTTCGTTTTTCTCCATTGAGTAATGAACACCCGCCACAGCGATAGGGAGCCGGAATGCTGAAGACAATGGACGATCGGCTGGCGTGGCCGCGGCCGGAGTTGATTTCCTGTTGCCGCAGATGTCTACGAGAGGTGCGCAAAGCGTTTAGTCGAGGCGAACTGGAAAGCCATATTGCGCAACGCACGGGGAGAGATGGTCGGTCGTCGAACACACTGCGATCATGGGGGGACAAAGTGGTAACAATTTGTTGTTGGCAACGGTGATGTCCAGGCAAATTGTTAACAGATACGTGTGTGTGTGGTTTCTTGTTGGCTATGACACAGTGCTGGATCATGACCCCGCAGATGGCAATCGTACTTTCCTCGTTGTTGGATAGGTAAAACGAGGGCCAACTTCATGGCTCGGACGTTCGTCAACCACTGTTTGTTGTAACTTTGAACGAACGCTTGGTTGGGTGAGTGTCTCGCACGCGGGCGGATTCCGCAGCGCTGGCTGTCGGTGCTTTTAGTATTTTAAGCGCAAATCATTGTCGTCCGACTGGTTTGCGCGACAACGATGGGACGTCTACGTTACATCCGAATAGAATGCAGCAATGCTTTGACACGACTTTTTGGGTTTGCAGATCATTTTAGCTCACTCCATACTTCATGTCTCCGACTGTGTCTGTTTGCGCGATTCAGCCCCTGATACACGGATCAGCTTACAGTGATTGACTTTAATTAAAAACAGACCGACATTTCTCTGCAAACCTAATACCTCAGTAACATTCAGCTAACAAATTGAGTCGTCCACTGCGAGAAGATGTTTTCTCGCATACCGCTGGAATCGAACGGCGTTCACCGCGGCTGAGATCCCGTTTCGCCGACGTGAAGTCATACGAACTCCACTCCACTCCATTCTGTACTCGAGTTACTGTATGCGTCTGTAATTTATAATCTATTCATAGTTAAAAACGTGGATCTCGTGGAAAAACATTTCTCAACAAGATAAACTGCGACCGATCTTATTCTCACTCCCTCTTCCGTGCTTTACGTCGAAAAACGCGGATTGTCTTCACTCAGTCAGCCCTGAATTCGACTTACGTCTCCTCACCCTAAACGTGTTGAATTCCGCCACAAGGACAGCTGTCTCCCCCTGCTCGTGAAACGTTGCTTGTGGGAATAAATGAACAATGAACGATTAAAACGTTTGTAAGGGCGGGGGTATTTTTTGAACGTCTTTTACAGCTTATTAAAATGATTAGCACTAGCTATCACTATCTGCCGCAGTTTAACAGGATCGCTTTGCGGCTAGATATTATTTTTACCTGAATTTGTCCGAGGACAAGTATTCGTGTGTGTGTTTTTTTATGAGTCATGTAAATGCGGTCGCATTAGCTGACTGGCTCCCGCCACGCCCACAACTATTGAACAGCTGTTAGTTGGTCAAAAAAAAAAAAAAATTATAATTTTAGACATTCGCATAGATCGCCTAGCAGACTTACTGGGAGACACTTAGAGACGGGCTATTACACAGCCTCGACATCTTAGACGGGTTAGCAGAACCGTCTAAGGCGTCAAGGCTACTGTTGCACTACTGTTGCTTTACGCAACAAATAAAGCAAAAGTCCAAATGAAACAACGGCAAAAAATAGATTTCAAAAACAGAAGGCTAGTCGAAATTTCTCTGTTTAGTTCGACAGTCACGGGAGGTGTTTCAACTGTATTAATTACAACAGCTCCGCACATCGGCTTCGTTCCTTCCATAGAGACGGAATCTACTAAGACGCATTATCATCACGATGATTACATTCAATCAATAAAATGGCTCACGTAGGCCGATTAAATCTATTGTCGTCAGAACCGGGTAAGAGTTATGACTAGAAACCGGTTCCATGCTCTATGCGAAAAGTCCAAAAATAGATGCTCATTTCAAAAATTCCCTCGCACTGTAGGTTCGACAATAGCTCAATAGCAGTCAGACGGGAAAAAAGCCACCGCTAGAACGACAGCCGAACGAGAGTTCCCGTCTTTTATTCGTGGTATGACAGACAAACTGATCAAGCGACTAAGCGAAGCTGCCAGACTGACTTCCAGCACAATCGGTCGCTACGACGATTCTGTCCGTGTGAGAAGTGCAGAGTGATATAACGGCGTTCCACTGTGTCTATTTGTGGTCGAAGAGTAGCTTAGTTTTGAAATTCCGCAGGAATTGCACAAGTTCCCACCGCACTGGCCGACGTCGCCACCAGAAATAACTCATTCAGGCGGCGTACATCTGTGTCTACATGAATTGTTTGAATAGCCAGATCCAGCGCGCATTTTCATGACTGAAATAGGATTTCTTACCCAAACGGTTGATGATCCATGCTGGTCTGTTGCACTTCTTGGCGACTTCTACTCATCTACCAGGACGTGACGCCACCGTTTGCGTTTCTCAGTCGTCCTATGATCGTTTAAGGATCATTGAAAATGCATTAATCCGTTAGTTTTTTTCTAGATTTGTCACGATTCCCTCTCGCTCGCGATATGATTAAACAGAGAGCGTTTATCAAATCTCTTCAGTGAAGTTTGTGTAACGCGCGTTCGTCAATTTCGTAGCAATTTCGAGAGTGAGAGTGTCTTCATGAAGACCAGCTTCTCACGATAGGTCAGCGCGTTATAATTGTCCGGGTTTATAAAGTATTTTTAGCGCAGTGTATTGTAATCGGCGTTTCCTGGTGAGGGATTGAGGTAGACCAATCGCTTTGTCAACGTTCGAGTTCTATTTTTCGACGAAAACGAGCTGCTACTTGGAATTCTGCACTGTAAATACGTGCCGCATCGATGAGGCTATAACCTGGCATAATCCTACAGTAATAATAATGATAATAAGTTACATAATTTACTGTAATTTGAGCGGGTTTCGAAACACTGTAGTGAATCTGTTCCGCACTGGCCGACAACCCGATCAAGCGTATATTGGGCCTGGACATGGTTTTTTGGCATGAATATCAACAGTTCTTTTCCTCTCTTCCGTTTCTTCCAAATTAGTATTCAAACTTCCAACAGTAATGATCACTGATTGATCAGCTGATGTCTTGTCCACGTAACACACGCTCGTAGCTATCGAAGGGTGGACGTGCACTTCGATTAATATATCTTCGTCGAAACTTACCACTACACGAAGATATTGCCATAGAAACGTGCACGCCGATGTGTCCGAAATCGAATTTGCGCACAGCCCACAGAATCGAGATAGGGAAGGTCAACTTGGAAAACCGACGGCTGCTTCTGATCGTGCTCCCTGACTTCGTCGGATAACGCTGATGGTCGGGCGCTTTGTTTTTTTCAAGCAGAGCACCAACAGCGAAAACGTCGATTGAACAACGTCGTTCTAATTCGATATTGCCCACTGATCTGGCTTGATGGACGGAGAGTTAACCATCAAGCGTTCGTAACATCCACTTGAACTTCTGTTCAACGACGGCGGCAGCAGCGGCAACAATCGCATATCCAATAATTTAACTCCCGATTTGGCCAGGCACAAAGAACGGACGCTGCCCAGGTGGTCAGCTACAATAAATGACGTCGCGATGATGTCCATATCAAACATTAGATTCAGCTATACACAATGTAGACGCCCGCATTCACACACACACACACAAAAATCTTCACAGGTACATAAAGATCTATGCGCACCGGCAACATGCGCCGACATAAATCCGACCTTCCCGAGGAAAATGCGAAAAACGAAAAAACAACAGCAGCAGGCGCGAATTAAACGTTCGTATTGGTTCCCTGCGTCGTGATCAACTAAACGTTGCATCGACTCGAAGCTGCTCCTCATCGCTCGCATAAGAAATTATTTAACAATGATTTGCTATTGAGCGAGATGCGACAGCGTTTTTCATAATTCGATTCTTTGTTCTCTCGAGCACGGCTAGCGTCTACGTTATACGACAACAGCCAGATGTAGTTGAAGAACGCGACACCCGAACGCGACGGCCACTGGGACAAACTCAGTGGGGTGGTACCATACGCGTCGTCAGTTCTTGCTCGTATTCAGGAAACGACAATGCGGCCAGATATTCAAGATCGATCTGTTGTCCGTTTTGCCGGATGACTCTGTTCCGAAGTTTCCAGCCCTCAACCGCCAGGTGGGGTACTCGCTTGAAGCGGGCCTTCGTCAAGTGAAAGCCGCCGAACGTCACAATTAGCTCGGCCGTGAAGACGGCCGCCGGGTTCTCAGTAGGAACTGTCACCAGACGAATGGGACAATCGGAACAGCTCCCATGCACATCCGTCGCCGTGTTCTGTCTTCTGCAGGGAGCAGCTGCCATTCATACTGCTTCTGCAGCGCATTGGAAGACCTGCGTAAGCGACGCTATCGACGGCTCCCCCTCCGCAAACTTCCGCGACGTTCCCACTTAAGGCGTGCCCGGTTTCTGGAGAAGCTCAGCGTCCATCGATAAAGTGACATGTGTACGTCGCCGAAGTAGCCAAACGTCGTCAGCCGCGCTGTTTTTTGAAAGTTTGACGCTTCCTCATCTCTCTTCGGCCTGCGACAGTCTTCAATTGTGCTAATGCGGTTTTCACTCTGCTCCCGGCTACTTTCCGGATCGTCTTCGCGGGCTAATTCGGACGACCACTCGGAGTCGTCGTCGTCTGCTAGATGGGCCTAGGTCGGTCGCACAGGAGCTGGCCTTTAAGGTATTACCTTATCTGAGTATTTGATTTGCTGTTCGAGCAATCCCTTCTTCAGCCGACGGATCCGATCCCGTCTCTGGAAGACGCCGACTGGAAGAGGACAGCATACGATGGCGGCAAAGCATGCCACCCGTGTGCTTTGCCCAGAACTTACCTAACCTGTCGTTCGGCATCTTATTTACCTCATCCGCTCAGTGCCATCGAAAGTGAGTAAGGTTCGTACTAATGCGTGCTTTCATAAGGGAAAAATGCCGAGGAACACAAGGGAGAAATACCGGGGAACGTAACTCTTGATGATGTAGAGCTGGATTGAGGTGCTCCGTTCTTCGCTCGCAGAAGCCAATCTAGTCAGGGTGGGCGTCCCGGCGAAATATTGGGAAAATAGCCTGATTTTATAGAAGCTCATCAAGAGAATCACGCACAGGCGACGGTTTTTTTTCTATCGCTGTTCTCGTTAATGCTGCCGCTGCTCCTTTATTGGTTTTCGATTTTCTATTTTTAGGTTGACTGTTCCGCTTATGTAAAAATAAGAATAGTTCTAGCCGGCAAGGGCGTGACTAGGCCGACACGAGCATTGCACGTCACTTCACACAAATGCAATATACCGAGAACCTATTTGAATATAGTGCATTGCTCCAGTTTGTTGCAAATTTCTCCAAATGCGCACGATGTTCCCGAAAAAGTGCTAGGCTTTCATCTATGCATTCTCTTTTTCTTCCGGACTGAGCGCTCTCAACGCTGGCATAGCTTTTCCGAAGCGTTTTCCGACCATATTGCGAAAGCCGATCCGAATATACAAAATTACTGGCAGAAATTACGCTCAGACACGAAACGTGACACTGCAGTCAGACATGTCGAACCCGTCGTTGATCCCACACACACACAAACAAACGCGCGCGCGCGCGCGCGCGCGCAGAACAACCAAACACGATTTACGGTTGCGGCTTTCCTCGCCCACGTGAAGATTTGAGGTCTCGTCAAACATCTGAGACCGACCCCATCCCCAGAGTGGCCGTATGTATGGCCGGCCTGTCGTGGTTCCGTTCCGAAAAACGCCGTAGACTCGCATTGTGTTGGTGCTGGCCATTGGCCATTGCTGCCGATGTCAACATCTGCCCGGCCTATGACCACAACCGCTCGGTGAAAAAATCGTGTGCGATTCATGGACCGGTCAATGTTAGAGGCCGACACAGTTAGAGCGTTCCATAGACAAGGTCCCATTGACGAATACGGCAAAGGATGCATGCGACTATGACGAGTCTGATACCGATCTCTGACTGTGCCCGCGACGAGCAGCGCCGCTCAGACGCTTAGATCAGTTAGATCAGACGCATGTCATCAGAGACGGCCTGGGTAGAGGAAAAAATGGCGGATCACGAGAAGGCAAAAAAAAGGGAGGGGCTAGAAATGGAAGACCTAGAACCGAAGCTTGCTCTTGAGCTGTCCTGAATCGCGTAAAGTGCCTGTGGTCGGAGTTTTTCTGGTCAGACGGTGACTCGGCGACGGAGCTCATCTGTGGAGCGCCGCTGTTGCACGAAGCCGTCGCTGTTTCGTCGGGAATCGTTGATGTGTCGGCAACTCCAGCCGTCTCCGGTCACTCCAGACCCCTGCGCACATCCGCGGCGCTCTGATCCGACGATCAGATTTGGCCGATCCAATCCGACGAACGGTCATGACGCTGCCAACTCATCAGCCGACCACCGCGGTCGAGTTTCATTCATGGTTAAACAAAAAAAAAAAAAACGAAAGAAGAAGAAGAACGACACAGAATGAGCGAAGAAGCAGAAACGGTAGCAGAAGCAGAAGAAAAATAGCTCGCACAGGTGCAGGCTGTCCGCACAGCCTGGACGTATCACGGCAGCCGCGTAAGCCCCCAATGAGGAGGCACACACATCAGTGAACCGCAGGCTAAACTATCGTAGCGACTCGAGATCGTTGAACATCATGCGATTCCTCAAGTTTGTGCTAGTACATGAATAGATGGAGCTGGCCGTGGGCCGATTACGCCATTTGGGAGCGGCGCGGGATATATCGGTTTTAGTAAAGAGCATCCGAGACAAAGCGGACCCATGGAGAATTTCCACAGACGAACCAGAAAAAACAGAGAAGATCAGACGCTTTGTACTACTCGTGTCCGATCGCCGAGGAGATGGACGCATTCAGCTGGGAGGGAAACGCGACGCTATCATGGCTCTTTTCGGATGTTCATCGGAATTTTGTTAGCGTACGGCCTCACTGCTTCGAGAATCGCTGGGCGCTGAAATCAGAAGTGGGAAATTTGATATGAGGCGTACGGAGAGCACATGTAGAGCCGATGGCTACGCCATGATCGAAGACTTTCGTGTCGAATGGCCTTAATTTTGCCGTCGTTCGGTTGGCGATCTCTTGAAAGTTGCTTTGCTAAAGGGTGACCCACTAACATAAAGTTCAGCTGTCGCCTGTGCTCCTCCTTTCTGTGGCCGCTTCAGAATATACCATCATCACCTTTACAGTGCAATTAACTCTGGCTAACACGACGCTTAGCGCTCGCCGCAGAATAATTCAGAATTTGTCATTGTTAATTTTCGTACAAATCGCTCATTTTGCATCGGGGCTCCAGGTGACACCAGTGTGACAATGAAACTCAGCCGTTTTTTTCTGTGTCGTTGTCGCCACACCGTTTGACACTGCCAACCCCGCAGAACGACCACTGGCGCCCGCAGCGCTGAACAGCGACAACACGACGACGCTAAACACTGTTGATGCTACGAGCGTGTCGCTACTTGACGCGATATCCCCCCTCCTGCAATTTGCTCATGGACCGTAGCTCGTGGCGGCCGAGCACGTGCCACACAAAAACACCGTTCGCTTATATTCATCGTTAGAAGACAATCCCTCAGCCATACCCTCAGGCGAGTCAGTGGCAACAATTGGGCAGGCCAGTAGATATGCATCTATTCTTGAACGTTTTTTGGCATGGCTGCCGCCGCTCGCGCTGAAGATTTGCACGCAAAAAAAAAACGGCGACCACTTAGGACACGGCGCGGGGGAAAGGGAGCAAGTATATAACATACACAGAGGGGGAAAGTAAGGTGAATATCTTTGTCGTTTTTGTGTCGCCGCTGTTGTTAGCTCGCCCCGATCCGTCCTGTCCGTGTTGTGGCGGGCCGTGGCCCACCAGGAGAGCTCACAAACGCCATTGTCGGCAATGCGGCCTATCGGTTGTCGGACGCCATCGTCATTATTGACGAACAGCATCGCCAGCAGCGACTTCATCGTGTCGAGGGTCCATCGGTGCGATGGTAAACGGCCAATAGCGGATGGATGCGGCTGACATCGTCGAGTGTTCGCTGCCACCAAGCGTTTGCCTTTTATCGGTCACCGTTCTCTGTTATGTAAATACACTTCGTCCATAGAGGAGGAACCCCAATACTGAGTCTCAGTCTCGTACGGACGCTCGACCGTTTGACCGGCACCGACGCCTTTCGTCTAGAGACGCACGGATTCACGGTCAGCTCCTAGTTGGCGCGTTTCTTCGTTTTTTTCTTTTTTTTTTTACCTATTTTTATAGTCACTTTATATTCCTTTACGTACTCTTGTTGTTAAGAGGGCAGGCAGTTCACTCAAACAGGGGCAAATACCTTTGTAGCTGTCCGTATATCTGACGTTGCGTCAATACACAGATGTACACACCAGACACACACACACCAGACACACACACACACACACACACACACACACACACATACGTACGCGTTTCGATATTCGTGTGGTGGATATTTGTCTATTGTATCAGCGCATTCACGCGAGTCTGTCTGTGTCTGCGTGTCGAATTTTTGACGACTATCGCCGGACAATTCGTGTGCGAGCCATCATCCCACGTGTGGTCGCCCCTCGCTTGTAGAATATGCCCCCAGATACAGCCATTGCCATATCATTACAGCGGGGAGAAGGTCAATAGCGCTTCTTTGTGTGTGTGTGTGTGTGTGTGTGTATGTGTCCCAGAAGTGGTCTAATGCGTCGACAATCAACTGTACCGTAAAACGAAGGCGATTTGACGGCGACCACGAGAGGGACGATAGCAAACGGACCAAGCGGACGGTGGCAAATTAGAGGACAGCGACGTCTTCTGGGAGGTCGCTCGTGATTACGGATACCGTTCCACCCACCCACCATCCATCCAATGCCGTCTCGTACGCTCCTTTGACATCGACAAATGTCTGACGCGGCTATTCGATCGCCCAAAGCAGACCTCAATGAACGAATCGGTGCTTTGAGCTTGAATTGCGCGCGACAGCGACTCGCGCGGTCGCTGGGCTTCATTGCGACTGCTCTCGTTGTAACAGTATCAGTAGGGGGGACAGGTGTAACTTCGTTAAATAGTTGTGGCCCGGTGGCTCGATGCACTCACGTGCGCCTTCCAACCGGAGGAGGAGTTTCTCCTCCTCCTCCTCCTCCTTCGAAACGTAGATCCGATCCTCGTCATTTTACTCACACATCCACATTCTTCGGAGTGGCTCTTCTTACAAAGCGTTACAAAATACGTCATGAAAAGCGTCACCGATAAATGTGGTGGCTGGTAGTCAGTCCTCGAAAAAAAAGCCCACGAGTGTCGATCTTGTCCGTCGTTCTTAGCTACTCCACATCGGAAATTCAATGTAAAGCGTCTCTCCCGATTTGAAAGCGGTCATGCGTCGTATTCGTGGTGTGTTTTGCACTGACTCTTTCATAGACAATTAAAACGAACTGGATCGTCGCTCGCATCGTGGATCGCATCGCGGTTGAAGTGTGTCAACACCGGCAGGTGCGTGCAGACGTGCAGACGTGCAGACGGCAGCCATAACGCACACCCGAGTGAACATCCTACACAAATCGACAAAGATTAAGGCCTATTGTTGGCTGAATGCTAAGGGCGTACCTTTCTATCGATCTAGAAATAAACGATGCGTCAACAATGTGGGTCAGTCATTTCAAATCGCAGTTTCGTATAGTTCTACTCATCCTGCGCGTTCGACAAACGCGTTTCGGTGACACCATCTGAGTTCATTAATTACGCCAATTAGCATCGCTTGCTCTACCGTCGCATATCTCGGTCATATATCATGCGCATGTAAATGTCCTCGGGGGTCAAGGCGTCGTAGCGAAGGTTTTGACGGTCGCGGCATTGCTGCAGCGCTCACTGTGGATCCTTTGGCTTTTCAACTTCAGTCACTCCAAATCAGCTTCGTCGCTGATTTGGGATGACTTTCAATTCGTCTCCCCTTTGTCTTTCCTCTGAAGACTCTTCCCTTGTTCCTCTCGGCCGATTGTCATAATAATACCGAATTTCCTACGACGAAGGTGAAGCCACTCGTTTCGGGATAGCCTGAATGAGTGTCCCTGGCGAGAACGGACCGTTTATTTGAGTTTATTGTACATACACACACATATATATATATATATATTTGAGTGTATGTTGGCGGGTGGTACCTTCAGCGACGAGCATGTCTTGCCTCGGGAGAGTTGAACGTTGACGTTTCGTAGAAGCAGGCACACATCTCAGAAGAGTATCCCGCATGATGTCCCGCTGCGGCTTCATCTGAGTTGCGATGCACCGAAATATTTTGACGGTCGAGCCGACGGTCAGCGGCCAATATACAAACATAGATACAAATTTACACACAACGGTAGCCATGACAGTTTCTACTGAGGGCTCGTCGTCGTAGTCCCCGATAGCAAACACTCGCGCCCTCGGGGTGGACGGATAAAAATTTACTTCAGATCGACCAGCCGGCAGACCGCCTCTATCTTCGCTATGAGTGGGGCCTATATTGGCGTGTTTTTCGATTGAATCGAGTGCCAATCAACGTTTAAGCATAGCGTTGAGGCCCAACGCGCACTAGGAAAGTCTAGCTCTCGAGTCACGTGAGGCTTCAAAAATTTATATGTTCCTCATCGAACTTGTTTGCCAGCCCATTGATCTGGTAATAAGGATCGAATCTTCAATTCGTGGCAAGCCCGTAACGCGTAATTCGTTATGGCCTGTACTTCGTAGACGTTGTTTGACCGTTACGGAAGAGACGAAGGTCGGCGAATACGCCTTCAACCCTGTTTGGAATTCTACCGGTTTGTAGTCTGTCATCTCTGTCGGCTAGCAAATCCTTGTTCTTACTTCGTCATCTATAATTTCCACCTCGTCCTCAAGCTAGCAACCGTCACTACTCGAAGCAGCGTCTCGATTGTCCGTGTATCGCCCACCAAAAACGACGATTGATTGTAATCATCCGACGCGCGGCTACCGTAAACAAAGGCGGAATCACAGATCAGCTGATCAGTGAACCAATAAATAATTTTGTTTAGACTCCGCTTACACAGAAATGTAAGAAAGAAGCGGCAGCTTTCGGCGACGATTCCGCCCTAAATTGGCGGCACTTCACTATTGGGCATTGGATGGCCATCAGTCTGATGCAGCAGCCATCCCCGAACCATTCTGTCCCACTGAAAAGCTCTCGCATTTGTCGCCCCTGGTTCCGGCGTGATCTGATTCTGTCCAGCTGCATTGCGCAACCATCCGCCTGAGCATCGTTGTACTTACCGAGAAATTTCGCCCAACCGATAGGATAACGTGCGTGACATGAATCTGGGCGTGATAGACCGCCGAGTCTTCCTGAATCACTCGTGAGGATCTCGTTGGTACGACATTCGTTCTCGATCCTCGTGTCATGCCGATGTTTACTTTTATATCAGCGAATTCGCTGTCGTCCTAGGCTCGATCTGTAGCGTCAGTACGTAAACGCGTTCCCGTGCTGATCATCAATTTTGCCCCTGGTCCCGTGAAGACGTCTACGGGTGTCGGTGCCCTAGCGAAGAACAGGCACACTCAATGTTTGGTACTTTTGGGGCTGTAAAAACGAGTGGGGTGTGTCTGCAAATTGCTCTAATCGATATCGTAACCGTGTTCGATCGCTTCGCTTCGACAGCCGCGTTCTAGTAGCCGTCCGCAGCGGGACCTGGCTATGGTTGTGGCTCCGGAGTCGGCCGCGACGGAGTCATGCACCTTTACCCGTACGAAATGATTTTCTCTCTAGCGAATACGCACGATCTTCTTCGTTTCCCAGCCCTCTCTCTCTATCTCTTAGTTTTGTTGTCGTCAATTGTCAATGGGGGCATTTAAATTGTTTCTGTCTCACCTTCGCGTCTGGGAGTCAGACCTTCAGGACCGTCCGTCTGGTCAGAGATTGTTCGGCGAGTGAACAGGAGCATCGGTGCGGGCCCACTGGTGCACCCACTGGTAGAAATAATGGCATCGTCGAACCGGCGGACTCGATGACGCTGACGCCGCTTCGATGCTATGGGAACGGAAAGGTGAGGGCAGAGGCCGTCTCAGTCCTGAAGAAGATCCTGACTAGATAAACAATGCAGACAGAAGAAAAGGAAGGAGGGGCGTAGAGAACCGCGACGGAGCGTTTTCGACGCTCCGTGTTTCAACGAGTAGCGTTGCTCGTGCGTTCGCTGCGTCCCCACCGGCCCGGACGATGGGCCGGGGTTCGAGTCCGGGCTCGGGCGTCGGTTTCAAGGGTGCCCGCCAAAAATAGGCCAGCTTTTGCGAAGGCTGCGTGTGTCTCAAGGCTGAATCAATATTTAGTCCCGCAGCCCGCGCAAGAGGCGTGAGCCATCGGGTCTGCGTAGTACTCCGGAAACGCGCGCATTGTGAGAAGAGCATGGCCGTCAGAGGGGAGAATCGTGGAGAATTTGTGGCCGTTGAAACGTATTCGCCGTTTTTGCTCGCTGACGCATCTCCCATTCTAGCGGATTCTACCAGTTAAGACAATCTAGACACACAATAGTCCATATTTGTTCCAGATAGCGAAGATGAGAACGACTCATCTGCTTTGTCAACAATACGAACTCGTTGAAGTGTTCGTATTCACACGTAGGCGTGACACGCTATCTCACTTACGAGCGCGTGACAGCCCCGCGTTACGAGATTGCGTATCCGGCCCGACGCGGACCGCAGCGGACAGGGCGGAAACAATGCCGCGCCACTGTGCTACGGGTCGGATCCTTTACTTTCGCTCAGTTCGTAGCCGCGCCGGACACGGACCACGATAATAAAACGGCCGTACGACAGCTCCCGATCATGGCCCCCGTCGGGAGCGGAGATTTCCCCGTTTCGAAACAGAGTCATTTTTTCTTCGGCCAATAAAGTTTTCACACTTACTTACGCGGCTCACTGACAAAACTAGGCTGGCGTTCCTGGCGGCCATTCGCGCGACATTGTGGAAAGTTGGCCGGCTGTCACAAGTTTGACAAGCGAGTTACTGTGTTTCGCCATGTGCCCGATTTAGTTGGCAATCGGACATGTGGGGCGGCCGTCGCAGCGCTACAATGTCCGGCCTTTATTGCCGCAGACATGAGAGCTGGGAGAAATAGCCCATTTAGTTTATTAGAAGCTTTTCTTCCGGTTGTCCATCTGGCCGAGTCTACATGAAGCGATTTTTTGCTGTGTTTAGTCCGAACGAAACAAGGAATAGCATTCACACGTCGCGCGAGTGAGTCAACTTGAGAACAATTCGAATTCTAGAGTGAAACGCGATGAAAATCTTTGCAACTTTAGGGGACATCGGAGCTCTGAACAGGCTATTCATTTTCATGACGGTGATTGCGATGATGCTGATGTGGACTATTTATTTGCTGCCTATACTAAAAATCGTATCGTAGGAGACTGGTGACGATTTGTGGGGAACATTGTTTGACATTTCGAAACACATGGATTTAAAACACACACACACACACACACGTGCCTAGAATATCGGTTTTCCTGGGACGCCGATGACTTTTCAGCAGTCGATTGCCCTAGCCCGTCAGTCTTCGGCTGCAAAAACCAATAGAAATTGACCTAGATCTTGGACGATTCAAGTCGACCCTATTGCCAGTCAGCAATAAAGTTTTTTTGGTTACAAAACACTTCGTAAAGGTCGCTCTCGTTTCTTGACAAGGCGACCCGCTTCAAGTTTGCAGTTATCACAGAATCCATACACCCACTCAGAGACGAATTTTGCTACCAAAAAATTGGGCTTCCACACGCGACTATAATCGGTGGCTGATCCCCACCCTAACCTTACCCCATCGACCCAATTTAGCCGGCTCCAAATTCGGCTGAATGTTTTCCTCCATCTTTTTTGTGCATCTCTGTGGTTCCTCCGCGCGACACCTGCTCACCCACGTGTACACGTCTAGCACGTGTGGATTACCTGGTGGAAAAAATACAATTTTTCTATCCCTTCCTCATCACCTTCGTATATTTGAACCTGTTAGAATTGATTTGCCGCCGCGTCGAATCACCGTAGACAAGCGCATCGTTTGTCGTCGATTGGCCAAGAGCTGGGCTATTGTGCTCGGTCATCGCCTCGTTCTTCGCTGACGTCGACGCTTGTTTCCGAATGAGAGCCATCAGTCGCTGGCTCCGGCGCTGACCTCCCAACAAAAATAGAAGTCTTTTACTATGGCCATAGCAGCACCGCTGCAGCTCGCCAGCCAGTGCGCGACGCCACCGCAGGATCGGACGACAGCCCCCCCGCCGGGGTTTATCGTTTGTTGGCCATAAGCGAATGTCGTCGTCGTCGTCGTAATGGAATTAGCCTTTTTTCTTCACTTTGTTCGACGTCGTCGTCGTCGTCGAATTGACGAAAAGAAGAAAAACACAACTTGCAACGAGCGAATCCCCGACGGGAACGTCACTCGGCGATCAGTTTTTTTCCCTCATCAGTTTCTTCGTGTCGCTGCTGTCCGCCGCAATTGCGATGCTCTCACTTAAACGAATGTCCGTTCTGTTTATTCAACAGGAAGACAGGTTTATCCCTCCGGTCCGTCTGGTCATGACTAATTTTTCGGCAGATCATGTGGGCGATCGCGCGCACCCAACCGACCGCCCGCCCGCCCGGCCGGCCGCCCGCTCGTCCGGCCGCCCGGGTAGAATCACTGGAAGAGTTACGTAGTGCCGTAAATGCTACAACGTCCTATTAACACTCATGTGCGATCGGTGAACTTGACTTTCCGTCGACGCGTTTTCGTCGACGGGCGGCGGATGGACGGCGTCCATTAATGGCAGCTAGCGACTTCGCAATTTTTTTCCATTTTGGGCTTTTGCTAGCAGAAAGTGGCCTGTTCAAGGGTCCGATCAGGTCAGGCAGAATGGTACAGTGCGAAATCGGGTTCATATTGGAAGAACTAAACAGTCTTCGGAAATTATCGGCTAATCAAAAATCGTAAAGCTGGGCTAAATATCGACGTGACCGGTGGACGTTCGATTTGCTGGAAAGTCTCGACACTAAAACGTCTAGTCCAGACTGAGCAGTTCTACTTCGCCTGATAGGTTATTGAGGCATTAACCTATCACATGCACAGTTATAGGACAGAAGGTGTGGCAAAAATTTTGGACATTTTTTTTTTTCTGTTTTTGTTTTGTAGTCGTTTACTACTGTTTGTCTCTATCGGCTCTTGCATTGCTGAGGTCGTATTGTTGTTATAACTTCACGGTCGCTCTATGACCGTCTGAGTGGCCATCGGACATTCACAGACTGTTCGATATTCTGCTTCATAAACTTGCTAACTGGCTGGAACGGCTGCATTACGAGACATTCTCTCTTTACAAGACTATTCCGGAGCGATTTTGGCTCGACAGTTTCGACGTTGGCGGCGTCGCCACATGTTAAGGTTGGGAGTTACCTATGCAACCTAAACGGAGCTGATTCTGCCGCCGAAGACGCCCGCCCAAGAGCGAGATTTCGTTTAGGCTGAAGCCGGTACAGCAGATCGCTCCGAAAACGACAGCGTACGACCTGTAGGTGCGTCAGCATCATGAACTGGGCCGGAATAATCAAAGGACATAAAGTGGGTGGAGAAGACCTTTTCGGAAGGCCGGAGCGCGGGCTGCAATGCGCCGAAGGTATTTCATGGTCGGCGTCTTAGCTCCTGTTTGAAGGGGCTCTGATCGAGTCTGATGGCGGCCGTTAGTTCGGTGGCATTTTCGGAGCAGGCCGGGCTCACCTGTCGTGTCTACAACACACACCCTCACCGGGGTTGGTCGCTTTTCTTCTGAGAACGTCGTGCATAGACTGGCGTGGCTTCAGCCGCTTCTTCAGCGAACAATTCCACGCGGTTCGCAGCGACACAGAGCAGCGGGCGATCTCTCAAACTTCTGAGGGAACCGTCGGCCAGAGTCGCCCCGCGTAGGCGCAGTTCTCAGGCCTGCTTGGCCTACTCGAAGGTCGGCGCACAGGCCGTGGGTTCATATCCCAGACTCCCAGGCTCGCATGCTCAGATGGATATCCAGGTATAGGCAAACATTACGATCGAGACACATTGGAGCCGGCTTCAAAACGAAAAGACCGATAGGAATCGACCGGAGCCTGCGCGCTGCGTCGGTTTGTAGATCGCTTGTCGAAAGGGCATGCGTCTGTGGCATAACCGTTTAGCAAACCCTAACGAACGAATTTTCTTTAGGAACGCAGGAAAGGTAGGCCAATTATTAGGGCAAAGAAGCGTCGAAGGGTGATTAACCATCGTTGTGAAATGAATCACTAGCGAACTGCGGGATTTACAAACAAACACGCCTAAATCGCAGGCAATATAGAGTATTATGGAGGGGTGTACATGGATTTGTATTAAAGTTATCTCAACTTCCGCTTGACAGTCATTCACTGTGAAACAGTGCCTTCGTTATTTGTTTCCGCTGGCAATAAACTCAAAGCTTTTAGGCCTACCTATACCGTTTGTCGGACCCACCGACAGTCAAATAGTTCTTTCAGGACAAAATAAAAACTGGTTATTTTATTATACAAACTGCCTAACGGCACCCTCCAAGTATTTCAGGTCCAAGTGTTTGTAACAGATGCCCACGAGATTATTTCAACCCCGAGTGGATTTTTCTCTGATCCTTTTATATCTGCGCCTCAACTTCCTCCCCCGCGTTTCGGACCTTTTTGGTCCGTAAATCCAATCGACAAAGTACGTACACAGGCCAGTTTCTGACGCTGTCCTCATGAACCCTCCATGTTCCGACATGTTTCGGCTACGTCCACTTCGTGGACAACACTTCATTCGGTAACTACAACAGCCCTGAGCAGACACGGGATGAAAGCGAAGTTCGACGAGATCAGACGGAACATGAAGGCTGTTCCGAGTTATTAGAGACCACCTCAGCCACACTTCCTATCCGCCCCGCCTCTTGCGAAGAAAACGTTGGATGACAAAGGCAATATTAGCAACGATAGCAACAGCTGGACGGGGCCAGGAAACTTCCTCCGTCTATTTCTCTTCACCGTGTTTCTTCTCGCGTCTATCAGCCGTTTGCCCCCCGCCGTACTCTCCCACCACGTAATCTGCCACCTCCATGCCCCCAGGATTGTACGACAGTTATCCCCAGAAGCTGTTCCTTCACCGGAGTTGCGGCTGCAGCCTGGCGGTGTCAGACGGTCGTTCAGACGCATGATCGGGGCGGATTGGCTGTGCTACGGCGAAAATTTAGTTTGAACGACGTTGGCGCCCTGATCGGCCGCTACCGTCAAGTGACGTAACGAGCGCATCGGTGTTGACACCGTAAATGGCGTGGCATTTGTAGTAGCACTGGTTAACGTACTAATATAATAATAATAGTAATAATAATAATAATCTGCCCAAGGGATGTGTCGTTGGCGATTTCCAGGACCGGACTTTTTCTGATATTTCTCTTTCTTGATTGGTTTTGTCTCTCGTTCTTCCTGGTTCGCTGTGCTATTGCAGGTGAGTGTCGCCGTTTCCGTTCAGCGATGATGAGTTTGTTCGGCGAGCGACGCGTCAAATGTAACGAAAGCGTTACAGATTCGCTATTTCGTATCGGTGTTGGCGCTGCCCTTTCGTGGCAGCGACAGTTATTGGCTGGATGGGTTGGCATCGGCTAATGTGACCGCTGAAGTCGGTACGGCAGTACACGCGAAGGCGATTCTGAGCACAACTTCATGTGTTGCTGATGATCATATTTATTATTATCTGGCCTGTGGTGCTGATCGCGGTGCTATGTAATGTCCAACCGTTAGCGACGTCGCTAATCCGTACGCGAGACCACGTTTTTATTGGGCGGCTGAATGGGTATCAGCCACTGTTTTTATTTACTCGCGCTTCAGACTGGCGCCCACTACGGAGACCCTCACAAACGGCCACGACGACAAAGCGGGAGAGAAGCAAAAAGTTGACCCCCCTCCCCGCCCCCTTCCCCTACCCGCGCCAATTTCGCAGGTTGATGAGGTCCAGGGCGACGTGGTCGACCATCAGATCTAATCAATGGCCACTGTAAATTAATAGAATCAGCGTATCAGGCATTGCGTTCGTTCAGACCTGATCAACATGAACCGCACGTGGTGTCGGCGGGTCACAGCTATCGCCTTCTTCTCACTTTTTACCCTATTACCATTTATATGCAATATTGTTTCGGTCATATCGTGTAGCCGATCGGTACGATTCAGTTGCGTAAAACGGTTGTGCGTGTCCCTGTCGCTGCGTTCCCTGTCCCAGGGCGTCAGGACCGCATCGAACGGCCCACGGCTCAGACGCCTCAGAGCCTTGCACTGGTTCATATACCGGCGTAACCAATTGTCGGTCTGCTTCTCCCATCTGCTTGCATCACGGTAAGCGCATTTCCACCACTTTTCTAGTTTCCATCGTCATCATCATTGTTCCTATTCGGTGAGCCATTGTTTGTGCGGCCTCCTCCTCCTCTTCCTCATCATCCGCCCCCTCATCCTCCTCCCTCTCCGCTTCTCCTCCTTCTCATCCTCCCTCTCCACTTCTCCTCCTCATCCTCCTCCCTCTCCACTTCTCCTCCTCATCATCCTCCTCCCTCTCCACTTCTCCTCCTCATCCTCCTTCTCCTCCTCCTCCTCCGGCTGGCTGGGGAGGTGTCACGTAGTCTCACTGGGTATACACTATCCGTAGGGTGGATGTATCTGCACGGGTCGTCGGCCAATGTCACGCAACGCCGGTCACAGATGGTTCTTCGCTCATCAGCAGGCCGATGCGGCGACAAGCCGGAAACGA
>MNPL01033522.1:3692-14176 GCA_002081605.1 Tropilaelaps mercedesae | reverse complement strand
TGTTGTTGTCGTCGTCGTTGTTGTTAGGCAAAGCGCCTTGATCATGGCGAAGTTCCTTTTGTTGCCGTACCCACCGTCAGTTGGTGGTTGTTGCAGTGGAACAGGCACTACCTGGTAATTCGTGAATGCGATGAAGGCAATAAACGTAAAAATGGCTAGAAGATAGGAAAAGCGAGAGGGAGAGAGTTAGCCGGAGAAAAATTCGCCGATTTTTGCTAAGCAATTTTTATCTGCGAGGTTTGTTCCTCAGCAAACTGCTCCGGACGATTGACTGAACATGATGGTAATGTTGTTGTCAGCCGCCGAGTCGAAATCCGAACACGTTTTCATAGTCCAACAACGAACGTAATCCGCTGCGACGACAACTGCGGCAGCGGTGATCAGTGTTACAGGATGATTACACGAAATGGGGAAGCCCTTCTGTTCCTCGATTTTCGTGAGGAGGAGGAGGAGCCGGCAGAGCGCCACGTAACAATGCCCTCGTTCGTTCCCTGCCCTCCCGAAGTGTGTCAGGTGTGTTTGTTGTTGTTGTTTGCGGCGACACGAAAAGGGGTTCTGTCGCACGAGTGACAACGACGCCTACGAAGAAATCCTAGCGATGGCGAATGGCGTTCTTTATACTGAACGAGATGTTTATGAGGGCGAAAGCCGTCGACAATGGCGGGAATTCCGTGACGAGGACGCCATAACGTTTGCTGAAGACATTTGCTTCAACTGGGAAACTCATTCGCCGCAAGCGTCTGGTCTGATTTTCTCATTTCGAATCAAGTGTAGCCTTCTGAGTTGAAATGAGATGCTTCCCTGTAGACGACCTAGACGGCCATGAAGTTTTCGAGCGGCTGTTAGAACATGCGCGCGCGCGCGAAGTTCGACTCTCTGATCCTCTTCCTGAACTCCTGTCAGAGGAACGACTGCAGAGATGTTTTTTCACAAGACAAATTACACCTTTTTGTTCTGCATTGCATTTCTCTTTCCTCGTCTTTCCGCGCATGGGTCGTGTCAAACCCTGGGACTAGAGGGTGGAAGAGGGAAAGGAACTAATTCAGTTTCCTGTCCGGGGCGCGCAACTATTCGGGTCGTGGGCGGGGGCGTATCTGGTTGCGACAGAACACAGAGAGGCCATTGTCGTTCGTCAAATGCTTTTGAAATTCCGAGCCGCCAGCCCGGCGGCAGTGGACGCCTTCCAGATTAGAGCGATTATCTCCCGCCAGGAACGAGTCAAACCGGCGGCAGAGCTGTTACGGACTCCGCTCTCCCAAGAAAACGCTGTCTCTGACCGTCGTTCCTCCAGAGAACGACTCCGCGGGTTCGTCGAAGAGTGTTCCGAGATCGGGAACTTAGCGGATTTTCTACTCCGTCTACCCGAGTCCGCTTACAAGCTCATCCGACTGAATAGCTTTTATGCGCTGTGCGGGATTTCGTGCTTCGAAAAAAAAAACAGGTCTGATTTAGTTACCTGTATCGAATAGGAAACGCGATTATTTTCGTGTGTCGGCTCAAAATGCGCAATTGACAGCTTAGCTGAGCTTATGGACTCCCATTTTAGCGGACTCCCATCCAGTGGCCTTTGCTCTCCGTGTTCTAAAACAATACTTCGTACGCTATGTAAAATGTGTTTGAATAACGTGTTAAAAATTACTCGATTATTGTTTGTCGTCGATTGACAGAAATAGTAACGATGTGAGAACATTGACAATATTATTCTGTAGTTGAAAGTCGAGGGAAACCCTTAAAATAGATGGACGTATTTAAAGAGCTCTAGCGAGGGATTCGTGTCTTCTGATAAAATGAATATAGAAATATGATTGTTGTTATTCATTGACTAGGTAAATGTGGAACCATTATTATCGTTTACGAACGAAATATATAAATCATGATATCGAGCTCACTGCGACAAACGCTCTTTCGCAGTCCCTCGATCTAACTAGCGAGACATGTTTTTCCACCCTTCCACTGTGGAAAATTCCTCTTGAGATTGGCTTGGCATTTCGAATTTATAACATTTTGTTTGTTCTCGAACGAGCCTAATAAATATATCGCTCTCAACGGCGCGATCTACAGCAACTATTTAACGCTGATTCCATTCGAATCGTCGTAGGAATCGTCTCCTTCGATCCTTTGTTCGTTGTTAGCTCGGCATTTTTTCGCTCGTTGTTTGTCATCGCGTTAATCGGAGCGATCTGTCAGAGAGTTGAGCGTCGGCGTCCAGTCGAACGATGAAATCCAGTTCGCAAACGACCGCTAACTGACTCGCGTTTCGTTGTGTTTTTCGACTCTAATTGCGGCTCTTGGCCGGCGTCCCGATGAAGTTCAGGATAGTCAATGTCAACGGCGAAGTTCGGCCGGCAAACGTCGGCCTACCGCCTATCTCAATGGCTGGTCTGATTGATGGGCTCGTCGGCAAACTGGTCGATGGTTGGGGTGGCTTTTGCCGGTGGTACAGACAGAAATCATGGCCGTTACGCGCCACGAACTACAGCTACATCGAGCGAAGTTCCGACACCCGATGAGTGATACTGACTGCGGTCGCCATCATGTTATTACGCTCATCGACGCTGATTGACATATAGACATAAATATATATAGCAAGAATCGTCTGCCTGCAGGGTTGCGTAACAGTAATGGGCAGCAATACAGGAAGAAGATCGTACGAATTCACCAAAGTGGGGGGCAGTTTTCGTAATTGAGCCTTTTTTGTGCTTGACACGCACATATAGAGAGGGAAGAGGGAGAGAAGAGGGATAATCTTCGTAGGGTAACGGCTTTCTAGGCACCGAACGATCCTCCGTCGATGGACCAAATGAAACCGCTCAATCAACGTGAACAGTCGAATACGATGAAAGCGTCACATAGCGTAAAAGACGCTTTCTATAACACAGGTCAGTATTAGCTTATTTACTAAGAGAAGTTATCAAGTGTCCATGTTATTTACGCATGTACAACTACAAAGGGATCCGAGTCGCCAGGCCCGCCGTACAAATGAGCTATGTGAGCTGTTTATGTGACTCGACAGCGACCATTTACGGATGATCTCACGCCTATAACTGGTGAATTTTCGTGGCAATCACTCACCGACAGTTCGAAACGGAATCCCTTTTGGCGATTCGGGAGTGCATCGCGCGATATTTTATTAATCATGGATGACGTTCCATTAGAAACGGCGACGAGATCACGCTCGAGTGGTGACGCCATACAAACAACGAACTCGCCTTCATGACCAATAATCACAACGAAACCCTTTTCCGGTCTAGAGAATATAAAGCGCAAACTCTCTCATCTAAACGAATCTGGGCGATGCTGTCGTAGAGTTTCATCGTTTCCCGGACGTTCACGCATTTATTTGCCTGTGGCCCTGTCGAGTTAGAGAAGCAGCGAGTCGGAGCATAACCCCCGAATGTGTCTATTGCGTCTGTCTTCATTTTTCCCCAATCATGATCGCACCCATCATGACACTCACTTCGTCGATTCGTTCTAGCCCCGAATTACTTTCTCGCTCCTCAGTCCTCAACTTCTATAGCGTCACGTGAACGTAGATCCGACGCTGGCGGCCACGCGGACCATCTAAAAGTGGCACTTGATTACTTGAACACGAACTGCCAACATCTCTCCGCGCGTTTCGTCGATATCTGTGTGCGCCTTCGTGGCGGACTGACCGATGCTAAAATAGGCAATCGCCGTAGACATAATGAAATTTCCCCCCCCGTCCGTCGGATCGACGAACGAGCCGCAAATTGAAGAGTCAATCTACGAAACGGCAAAATGGTCATGTACGAAAAACAATGACGTTCCAATCCAGTTTGCCGTCGGCGTCGGGCGAACGACCGCCAACGAGGCCGCAATTAGGCACTTATGAATGTAAAGGACGTTGGCAAATACGTCTGACGTATTTCCGGAGCCGCTATCTGAGCGGTCTGATCAGAATGTCGAGCTGGATGAGACAGACGCCCGGGGTGGGTCGTCCTCTTGGCTGTATCCCCCAACTGAGGGCGCGGGCGGTAGTTTTCGAACGCCAGCGCCCATGTACTGGCCTAGTAAAAGGCTAATAGAGATATTTCGGCCATTATTAGAAGATCTGTGCGTGTGTATGCAGAATTTAATTAATTAATCGATTGCTAAATCGCCGATTCGCACTGATTATACGTTGCTAGTTTTTCTTGTTTCGGTGCGTCTGCTTTGCGTACGCGCATGTACACGTTTGCGGGCCGCTTCTATGTGCGCAACGGACATGCCGTACAAAATAGTGCTGAGGGTTCGGCTCGCAGAGGGGCCGTTTGGTTTAGCGTTGTTGGACCGCTTTGGACCGCATTGGACGGTATCTGCCGATTCTATCGATTTCAGCCTTTGCTTCATCGCTAGACGTGGCAGCTTCTTCCCTGCTAGAACGTTCTACAGCGTTGTTGTCAGATTTTTGAAAGTCACTTTTTGTTTTACCTCGGATTATCGCTGACGCCAGACTCGCGACGTCGAGGCACGACGCCGAGGCGCGACGTCGAACAGCTGTCCAAAGTCCACCAAAAGCTCATGCATGCATCTATTCAGCATGCGCCCTCAGGTTCGCCTCAGGGTCACGGTGTAAATGCGACAACGAAAAACGACGACAACCACCATGAACTAGACGAACAACAACACGAAATGCTATCGTCAACGACGCTGTCATCTTTACGAATGCAAAACTAACTTCTGCGTCTGTTCACCGATCGTTGTAGGTGCTATTGGCTACGCCTGCCATACGCCAACGATCGAATTTGATACGGACAGAAGGAGAAGAAAGAAACACACTGAAAAACGTTCCTGCCGAATTGAGTTCTCACCTCGAGCTGCTTCTGAATCTGCGGTCAATGGCGAAACTCTTATCCGATTCGAGTACACGGACAGAGCACGTCTACGAAGACGAAAGAAGCAGCAGCAGCAGAAAAAACGAAATTCGCTCTGATTAATTTGGCACCGGTGTCCGTCCACATCCTGGCGACGGGTGCATGAACGAGCGCGCGATTAGTGTTCGTTAACTAATAAGATTAAATAATAAGAAATTTGTTAAGCTCCTCTGGGCCGACGACGTTCAGAAGGCAGCCAGCGCCGACAAAAATACGCCACAGATAAGCGAGCTATTGAATCGCGGGTACCGAACCAACGCGTATCGGCTACGCGTTGAGGCTTTGTTGTGACCGTTCGCGTCGATCACTGGACCCCTGGATGGCTGCGACGCCTCCGAAGACTTCCGTCATCGCCCCCAGGGGCATGTCTCGTTGACAATATCGAGCAACCGTGCGTGATCCTTTCTCGATTAATCGACAGCTACTGAATAGACTGAGCATCGCATTCGAATCGCATGAGGCATTTTTGTGCAACACGAACTGCTTTCCTGTCGCGCGTTCGAACACAGTTTCGGGCAGATCAGACTCGGCCGTGTTGTCTACATTCGCTTCTCAACGTGTTGATGCGGCGTATGTTCGACTGAGAAACACTTTCCGGACGAAATGCCACCATTCGAGCTGTAGTTTTTTGTTTGTTTGCTTGTAGAATACAAATAAATGTTATGCCCTATCATTTATCATCGAGCTGGCCCCCCCGCAATGTTTATTGTTCGTCTATTGTTCATATATATATATATATATATATATTTTCGTTTGTTCATCCGTCTTACGATCAATGACAAAGGCCACTACCGACTGTGTTGATTTCGATTTGTTATTGGCGACTCGGACTAACGCGCGAAAGGGTTCAAGCCTGTATCGATCTATTCGTCTCGGAATTGTCTCGGCGGAGACGACTATCAACAATGCACGACGGACCGTCGGAGCCTTGAGCACCTTCTGTCGGAAACACTTCCTCGTAGAAAATCGACGAAATCACGTTGGCCACTTGTCTGAGCGCAATCACGTGTAAGAGAAAGCAGACAAATCCATTTCTCACCTGATAGGTCGACTTCATTTAGGGGACGTTCAAGCAGTTAACACGGACTTAACGGTTGCACCGTTATCGACCGTTGTTCTGGCGGTGAACGGCGACTGTGGCTGTCCCGCGAGCCATTCCCATTTTGTCCATTCTAACATCAACTCTAATCTACCTGTCTACCAATCTACCTGTCTACCAATCTATCAACTGCACGTGGTAGCACGCACGGCTAATGAGTGTTTACTCGCAACGAGATGACATTGTCGCCTCGTCCAGGCGACGCCGCCATAACGGTTGTTGGCTGTTGCGCGACGTCACCGGCACGCAATTAAGGTCTCGCCCGTTATAGACGTTCGGGCCGACGTCGCATCATCTCTGACGACTGGCAGGGGGGTCGGATGATTTTCTAGTCGATATAGTTGGACACGGTCAATGCGATAGGAGGCGGTGTTTTGTTCGATGAACGGTGTCGGTGGCGATGCCCCCCCGTTGCCGCCTATCCGGCTGGCTAGAATCCACTGTTGACCAAGCGCGTCCTGAAGACGTGTTCCTTCGTCCTGGCGGAACGCCAACGCCAGATTTCGTCGTCTCGCCGCGATCCTGTCAGGCAGGCAGGCAGATGCTGGCACGGATCGTCCAAGGGACACGAGAACGCAACAAATAAAGCGTCATGGCACTGTAACAGATACGCGACGTCGGTGGTTAACATCTTCAAGAGGAGGGAGGGTGAAAGCTGACTGCGAGAGCATCGGCGCGACGATGAGACGCAAGCCTCGCGTCCGCCTGCTCCGTAGGCCGGCGGACGCGTCTGGCGACGCACGTGTAACCGTTTCGCAGGAGTAGTCGCCCGCGCTACAGATGATCGTTTAGGCTACTCCTTTGTAGTTGTTCGCCGGGCTCCGTAGAGCCGCATCGAGCCCGATCGGCCAACGACAATCGACTTTGACAGGGCATCTGTTAAATTGGACCGTCTGGCTTTTTACACACGCGCGTAAAGACAACGTCTCGCCGTGAGTTTCGGTGCTCTGTCCACGGATGCTGAGCGTCACGACATGCGGCGGCGTCGCCAATATGCGCGTGTGTTGTGTGGCGTTTCCCCTCTAGGTGGCATTAAATGGGCCAACGGTCCCAATTGTCCATTCGTTTATAGAAATGTATTGCTAGAGATGACATTATTGTCGTAGATGGTTGATGCCAAACAAAAACGGAGGCGTTGGCGACGCTGTCGACCTGTCCTTTAATTGCGCTATTGGCTGCAACTTTCGATTTCGTCACGTCTAGTCGGTCACCCAGAGGGACGGGGGAATATAATCAGGCACTGGGCGCTTCTATATGCTGGCACCAAATAATTGTTTCATAGTGTCCGCATGAACGGGAGACTGTTCACAGACTTTGTTCACAGTCATTTGGGCCAGAGGAGGTGGCTGGCTATTGCTGCAAACAAAAAAACATTGAATTGGATCATGGTTTTGGCGACTCCGTCCATTTCTGTTATTACCCCCTTCTCCCTCTGCCGAAGTTGAAACTTACGTCATCGCATTTGTCTTCGTTGTTGAATGAGCTCAACTAGTTTGCAGTCATTTATCGTATGGAGCAAATGATTTTACCGAGAGGAAACGCGCATCGAAATAATATCGTCCAGATGACGCGTGATTTGCGAAGGTTTTCTATGGGAGCTGCAATACACACGATGACGGATCGTTTAACGGTTTTGCCGTGCAGAAAGTGCAAGACAATTTGCCCGTCCTGTATGGGCGTCCTGTGCACGAAGAGTCGAATGAGTGCGACACATTAACGCTTACATCGCTCTGACACATCGCTGGAGACACTGAGAAATGTTTGGCCGAAATAAACATAGTGGAGGAGCCATCTCGGACCTGTGTTTACTGTGGATGTGTGCGTTAGTTACGTCTTCCAATGGCTATAACTGACGACGGATTTTCGTTGTGTTAGCGATTATCGTTCGTATCGCTGATGCACTCCGTCGATGAGACGTTGTCGATCGTAACGCACAATAGCGTGGCAAGCCGATACGCAACAAAGAACAATGTCGTTGTCTCTTCACGTTCAGGTTGAAGGTAGGAGCGGAAGTTTACCGAGAAAACGACACCCCTGTCTACTCCGCATTCATTACGGCATGCACAATATAAATGTATCAGCCCGAGCTGTATAACATACTCTACAAAACGAACAACAAATTCGAAATAAATCACAACCCATCGACAATGGCGTTGCGAAAATACGCGAATAAATGACGCATGCCAATAAGAAAGTGTGAACCCATTTAAGTATGTCAATTTAGGCGCTCCATTTCTGCTCGATTGGTCCCCCTCCTCGGCTAAGCTCGTCGCAGGCTATAATACATCGACCACACCCAACAACAACAACAACAACAACAGCAACAACAACAGCAGCAGCAGCACCAACAACAGCACCAACAGCAGCAGCAGCAGCAGCAGCAGCAACGGCCGCAAGCGGCAACTTCGTCTCTATTCACCTACGATTACCGCCCGTACGTAACTGGCGAACGCGTCCTGACGCGTTGCCAACAAAACAGTGTCACTTCCAGTTCGAACGTAACGGTCGACGCGTCCATAAATAGTTCGATATGTGACCGGCCAGGTGTGAGGACCGTCGGTCAGGTTGCATGCGCCCTATCGATGGGAGTTGGTATGACGGTTGACGATTGTAAATTAAACGCAATCGAATGACTGCGTACGATTGAGGTCGATACGACCATGATCGTTCCAGGAGAAAAGAACTACATTCCGGCTGAACTATAAAGTAAAAATGTTGACGATGATTTATGATGTCGATTCTGGCGATGGTCGGGCATGAGTGAAATGAACATATTCTGTGTGTCGCTTCCTTTGCCTTGCCACCCAACGCGAACGATTGGAGGAAAACGAAAAACAATTAACAAACGCCGATCGAGGCGCCGCTGCCATGTTCGGGTATCTGCATAGATGTTCGTTGGAAGCTGTCAACAACAAAGTAATCGAAGCATTTTTATATAACGTCCTCTCATGCAATGATGAAGTTGCCTTGTCCATTAGACGATTTTGTTGTCAGAGCATGTCGGAATGTGATTTTGGGCTGTAGTCGATTTCGGTGTCAGTTTATATATGAGTTTCGTATGGTTTAATTCAAACTGTCCGTCGCCTTTCGGCTGGATACGGCAACTCTGCAGTTGTGGACGCCGGCAGCCGTCGTCTAGTTTGCCGTTAACTTCTTAAATAAATCATATTCCATAACAAGTCCATCGCTAAAGAGGCGCACAACATGAAACGCGGTAAACTTGGGAGCTTTCCAGGATTAACGAGGTCTGTACACTGTAAACAAGCGACTCGCCTTTCATGGTAACTCGTTCATTCTAGTGAACGCGATTTTTCTGCATTATCTAGAACCGGGCGCTTCGATCCGTGCAATGACTGCCTGTCCAGCAGAATCGCGCATGAAATTTTCGCCACTCAGATTACATGATCCGTGGCACTATCATGTGAGACTATGTTTCACAGTCGGCGGTCGCTTCGTGCCAGTCTACAACATAAAGTAGTGTAGCACATGTGTACAGACTGCAAATGTGCAATAACTTGCCAAAACACGCGAGCGTTTTTATTTCGTATTCATCAAATGGACTGATCATATCGATGACGCCAGCATCGATTTGCTGAGATCGTTAATTTGATTATGCAGATTTCATCGATGCAGCCGACGCTCGTGTGTTGGTGGGATGTTGTAAAAAACCAAAATCAAATATAGACTCTCTAAGAATCATGTCGAATATAAATCGCAGCCAAGTAATGGCGTGGTGGTATCATCAGTGCATACTCGCCCTTTCGGCCTGATCAGTGTTCATCACACCACCATCGCAACTATCGTCACCGTAACATGTTTTGCAAGGTCAAGTAAAGTTGTCGTTGGCACACGCAGCTTTGGTGCACTTCACAATGTTCTTATCACAAAAGAAACGGAATAATTTTATATCCAAGCTCACCACTGGTGAGCGTATTGATGCGAACAGTATTGATGACGCAGAGGCCCCCATTCTCCTCAAGAACGGTTCTTGTGTTGACGCGGATAAGATGAACGTTGAATCCTTCGCGCTCCTGCGAGTCCCGGACATTGTTGTCTATCACTGAACCTACACCGGCGCACGTATATGAAAAGGATATCGCCGCTTGTTACCGTGGCGAGGCCGACTGCTACGAAAACCACCTCTAGCGACAAAGTGTGGTGGACCTATTTTCGTGTTATGACTCGAATGACCGTGCAATTTCGCCAGATTTCTCCTACCGACTTGGGTCGTTTTGAATCTCCCGACACATGTGTCTGTACTTATCTTTCGATTTTGAGGAATCACGCTGACACTATTTTATTTTTATGTGTGTCCAACGCTTCCCGCCCGTTGATCGTGTTCGGATGGGTTGTTTTTCGGTTATCTGTCTCTTCTCCTGTTTTGATGATGGTTGGTTGAATCGAGGTGCTAGCGATGGTAAGGTCTAGGAAGAGGGAAGCAGCTTAAGTTTAGTCACAAACATCGCGCACGCTAATGTTGTTGCGCAATGGCGGCAATAACGTGTGTGTGT
>MNPL01033511.1:0-57836 GCA_002081605.1 Tropilaelaps mercedesae | reverse complement strand
ATATATATATATATATATATATATATATATATATATTGTTATGCTAAGTAAGCATTAGCTGCAAGTTATAATAAAAGCTTTCCAAGTGGGCAAAAGCTCGTAATGACACTACACTAACGGTTTCTGTCTCTGGCACTGTACCGTACAGGAAACTTCACGCAGAGATCGTTCAATGCTTTGCTTCAGCTATCTAGACCCTCAACAAGTCACGAAATAGAGACTAATGTTTCGCCAAGAGGCAAACTATAAATAGCTTGAGATCGCGTAGCCTTTAACGAAGTTTATACCACGTTTATCGGCAGCAGCACTGACGCTGCTAGCTCCAGAAAGTTGCACAAGCGGAATAATGCCGGTGTTAGCTTTTAAGTGCTCCGATCTACTGAGCTGTATTAAACGAGTCGGCAACGTTTTCTATCGAAAGCTCGGAAAGACTATAAATGTTAGTATTTTGTAGAATGAACAAAGGCTACATAAGATCCTAATATGCGTGTTAACGCTGACGCTTCCTTTTAGTGTAGTAATGAAACAATCGGACGACCCATATACTACTTCGTTTTGTAGATTATTTTGGCTTCCTTGCTGATTCTCCGACGTTTTCGTGGCCCAAACTTTTCAAGGTGCCAAAGTGCTAGACCTGCATTCCTATTCACAGGGTCATAAGAAGTTGGAAGCCAGTTAAGTTCTGCAAGGGCTGGGCGAGCCGGAAAATAACGGGGATAACAACACATCGCAGCACTGACAAAGAAACCTTCCGCTTATGAGGATTTGTCTACTTAGTCGAAGGACGCTAGCTCTAATGCTAACAAAGATAAATATATACGGGAAGTACATAAAACAAAATTAATAAGTCCTTTGTTTCTACTGACGGCTAGCAATGAATTTTTTCCTTCTCGACGCGTCAAAAAAACCTAGTTGCAAGTAGGTGGAATATATGTGAAAAAGTAGATGTCTTGAAATGATAATAGTCATATTAAGGTATTTTCAACAATTTGAATGCGAATTTTTCGGCGACCTCGCTGGAGGAAGGACCGCGGTCGCATACTTTTTTGTAAAAGATCACTAGTTAGCCTTTTATCTTTTTGATACAATTATTGCCCGCACAGTCACTACTCTGCAATTCGTAGTATTAAGCTTATTTAACTTATTACACTTAATCTAAGTTAGCTTAAATAGGGCAACACCTTATTGTGGAATATTGGTCGCTAGGTTTTACATACCTTTACTGCCGGAAACGCTGCCAAATTATTTGCCGGCATTCGCCAAAAGTAAACTTTAACGTGTGGAAAGTTCAGGTGACCAACTCACCCAAGAGACCAAGGACACATATGACTGAGTTAGGCTACATTGTGCGCACGGTGCACTGCGATGCCCGGTGCGCTTAAATGGCGAGCACAATATTATCCTAAGCGTGAAAACGCTTTTCCAAAGCGAGTCACGTTTCCTCGTACATTGCAAGCACGTGCTTGCCTTCCATTTGCAGGTCTCCGCGTTCACCGGACACACGGCTTACTCCAGCACGAATTCTGCTAGCGGGGACCATTGTTCTAACGTGTTTAGCTCAACATGCATATTCCCTTTATTTACTTAGCCCATCAAGCATTAGCACATAGAGCGTATGGGCCCGTGTTATTACTGGTGGAATATCGAGCATTTCTCGGCGCCATTTGATCGTCGCTGTCTTATTTTCCAAAAGCAGCACAAGGATGCCCCTATCATTGAAGTCGTCATCCAGTTTATGGTGATATTTAGACATAGAAGCGGACAAAAAGTATACGTTAAACAACTTTAGACCCGTGGTAAAAGGGAGCTGCTGGAGTCATAGAAGATGTACCTGACACGTGCTGTTGCTTTCATTATGCAACGATATACTTTAGGATTAAAAAAGAGAAAGTTAACCTCCACGCAGACTGAAACGGTTTATGAGTGGTTTCACTATCGGAATAATATGATACGGTTTATTTTATCCACTGCAACTACTCTAACACTTTTAAAGGTGCAAATGACAGTATACTTTTAAGCGCAAGTAATATTTTAGATTGATCCTATGTTTGCTCTAGACATATTAAAGCTTATTTGATAGACCGTAGCTTTAGCTGCAATGTAAACAACATTTAGTAAGGGCGACAGCTATTCAGTGACCAATACGCTTGAAATTGCAACTGAAGATCTTTTATAATCGTTTTCAAAAAACAGAATGCTTACATTCGACCACAAAAGTGCCACGCTCTTTTCAGATAACTGTAAAGCAGCACATCATTAGGTGGGAATTCTTTGCTCAAACTGCGTGAAACTAATTCAAGTAAGCCTCTCATATAACTTAGATTGTCAAATATGCGTCATCTTGGCGTAAAATAATTCACCGATGCGTTATCATCAGAAAATTTCCTTTTGACACTGACATGTTTTGTGGTTCGTTGTTCCAATATTCACAATTGTATAGTACAAATGCTTCATCTCAAAAAAACATATAGCTACGCTCGAACGCATTCCGGCAGACTCTTTCGAATAGATTGTCCGTCTTCGTAACTAACGTAAGCAGAGAATGGATTACGGCGGTACACGAAGTAGTCATGACTGTTACACAGGCTTGCTTAATCTCGTATTTCTTGTGCATCTCGATCCTTGCCTGATACGTTGCTGCGTCTACGACGTCCAGTAACTGCATTAGTTGCGCATATCAGATTAAGCCAAACGATGATCATTTATTCTGTGTTTCTAGCACAGTGTAGCGTCCCAGGTTTTTCTTTAGATCAAAATGGTAATGTCAATGGCATAATAGGGCCGGGTCAGCTTTGACCAGGCCATACAGAATAATCGTGTCTGTCGCGAGGGAAATCAGCTTTAAGCGTTCATTTTTGTCTATTTGTCGTTGTAGATAAAGTGGATGGCTTTGCAGCAGTGCCGGGCTGTTATGCCTCTTGCTACTGTATATACACTGTGCCTTCATATTCATACAAAGGCTTGGAATCACATGTAGAAAAGGTTAGATGTCTCAACGCCTCTTTCTTAAAAATCGGAATAAGCGAAACCGGAATGTTCGACAACATGCCTGTTCTGAAAGAAGATTTTTTCCTGTTTAAAGCAAATCGCAAAATAGATGCTGATAATAATACGGCCAAATACGGCGTGGTTCAGTCGGTTTTTCCAGCCGTCATTCTAATATGTAGAAAATACTTAAATCCTCTATATCTCCTCTCAATAAAGACTTTCATTACATGGCACGCACCTCAAATCATCGGAATTTCGCTAGGCGCAGAGCTGTAACGAGAAGGAGGCTACACGACAAGGAATTTTGGATGAGATCCGATTTTAATTTTGTACTACTTCGACTACTTAAAATATGTTGCGTCTACACATTTTCGCGCATAATTAGGCGTACAGCGGTGCTGTCTATGAAAGTTGAAGAAGCACACTGAAAAGATCTTTGAGGATCTTGCGTAAGATGCGGTCAGCTTACGGGTGGTAAGCTTGTCTGATTCGGCATCAGCCAAGTAGTAAGGAACTAGTGGATCTTGCGTTGAAAAGGTAGAGCAAATCCGATGAAAGCGATGTTGACGACGACTGAATACGACGTTTCAGCTAGAACCGATCACCGATCGTAATTGGGTGTTTGGGCGCGACCAAGCTCTAAACAGCAGCAGAAGGCCAGGTCAGATCTCTTCTAGCTATAGTCTTTTCAAAACCTATATATTTAACATAGCTTGTGGTATGCGCCAAGATTGTCACAGGGATTACATAGTGCTGCTATAATTTTTCAGAATTTGGGAAGGAATAATCTGATCACGTGGTAGAAAACAAGAGAGATGGCATGAAAAATAGCGAAAAAACATATAACAACAAAATTGAAATGAATGGCGATACTGATGAAAAGCAGATTCGCTATGTTTCGCACTGCGGATGGAGATGAAGAGACCGCCACAGTAGGTTAGAAATCTTCCTTATTGCGTAACTGTGCAGTTAAAATAGTGGACTACAAAGTCAGATTAGTCAGATTAGTCAGATTAGTCAGATTAGTTTGAGAGTAGATGTCGCAGTTAGCACCTAAAACAAAGAAAAAAACTGCCAATTTAGTTTCTTGCGTA
Organism: Tropilaelaps mercedesae; assembly: GCA_002081605.1. NCBI lineage: Eukaryota > Metazoa > Arthropoda > Arachnida > Mesostigmata > Laelapidae > Tropilaelaps > Tropilaelaps mercedesae. The sequence goes on along the minus strand of MNPL01033511.1, from coordinate 53,754 downwards.
ATCCAGTTTGCCCACGTTGGCCCAGTCTACGCACTGATACCGTGTAGCCTTGCACAAAAGTACGAAAAGGGCAATGTATCACATTTTTACATTGTCATTTCTTTCCAGAATGCTACTGACTGAGTTTAAGCATTGGTTTAGGCATTTTATTAACATTTGCGTAGATTCGACTGCTTCACACAGTAACTACTTTCATGAGGCTTTATGGGTTAGACCACTTGTTGCCTTTGCTAAATGGGAAGGCACTGAAACAAGAGGAGACACAGTTATTTGTAGGCAATCTTATACTCAACAGTGACCCTCTACTCGCTTGCTGAAGGCAAGGCAACCTCTCTTCGAAAATTACAAAATTATTCTAAATTACTATTTGCAACTAAATTTAGTTTAATGCCCACAAATAATAAACAGTTCTCAGATTGATGTTCGCTCAGTTATACGATGAACGGTGCTTCTCTCCCGTGCCTTTCCAAAAAATACGCTATTCGATCTATTCACGTAACACGGATAGAAGTTGGCCAATGGTCAGAATTGCTGTCAGGGCGTTTCGGAGCTGAGCCTATTCCAATATGTTGTGTCTATCCTTTATAATGAGATATACCTTGTAAAATGTAGAGCGCTGTGAAACTCCTATTATAAATTAAACCACCGTTTTATGTTCGCTTCCGAAAGTTACTAATCGCGCTCTGATTAGCAATATAAAGGGTACTAAACGATATGTCCACATCAGAGTGTTCTATGGATTGAACAAACGATTCTTTTTCGTAGGGAAAGTTATAACATTTTTGGCAGTTAGTTGATAGTTTCGATGCAGCCATATTTTGTTACCTAATCTCTTTTTCGTTGTGGAAATGTTTCATATCCTATCTAGCATTGCTTTTGTGGTAACTTTAGCCTTTTGTCAAGAACCACCTTCTTTTCTATTTTTTTGATGATAAACCTCTTTTTATTGGCACTTTAAATCTAACACAGTTACGTCTTATCTTCACCACATTTTAACCATTGTATGCAACATACCGGCCATAAGGTCTGTAGCACTATGGACCTGCCGCGGTTTCCCGTTTGCTTTATGCCAGAAAATATGTGATGTGTATATAGGGTGACACTTAGCAAACACAGGAGAAAAACATAAGCAAAATATGCGTTTACTTATATTAATGTTTTCTTTACCTCCCAGCGCCATTTTTGCCTAATTTTTTGCCTAATTTACTAATTTTAAGAAAATCTAAGCCGAAAGGAAAGAGACTAGAGCAAAAATCTTAAAGCAATCAAGATGTTCTAGAGTACTTTAAACACAGACCGATGTTTTTTACTGCTGTTTTTATAGGTCGTGCTCTGCCAGTGGAAATATTTTATTTCAGTTATGATATAGATGATTTAGAAGTGAGATTTGAATTGATAGATTTGGCTAGTGGTACTCTGTGAATATGAAAATTATGTATCTTCAATTGAGAAATATGTATTTTGTAATTATTTCATTAAAATAGAAACGAAAAAAATACACTAGTCATGTTCACTGCATTCAAGAAAATGAAACCGCGTTTTTAAGAAATTATTTATTTTCAGTTGATCCTCTACGCGATGACTACAATATACTGCGTGTAATCCTCTTTGAAAAATATCGGTGTTCGACGGTTATACCGCCATTCAAACGTAAGTGATTTTTCACAACCACTGCTGCCCGTTTGTACTCTCCAACGACTTGAATTGCTTCCGGAGTTAAATGCATACATGTTTGAACGCGGAAGCGACCTCTCTGACATCTGGCTTGTTATGAAGATTACATTGAAACAAACTCGGATCTAGGAGTTATACTCTGTGTTCAGTTGGACATACTTGACAAGCATATATATATATAGAAGAGCGCCGGATAAAAAACGCATCTATAAAATGATTGAAAATCGTTCTGAGGAGTGTCCTGTTTGTTTTCTTTTTGGGCTAAGTAAAACCACATAAAGCATACACATGGCAGAATGTTAGGCAGGCCTCTAAACTAAGTAAACTTATACCCGCTTCATATTTTTACGTTGGTGTTGCATCGCTCTCAGATTAAACGGATGCATAACTGTACAACGGGTGTGCGCCCGAAAGCGCACGAGTTTCAAAAGATCTTAGAAAATTTGTGGTAATGAAACTTCGCCGATGCAACATCGGCAGAAGGCCACGCGCGGCATACTTACAAACTTTGGGAGTATTTGAGTATTGATACTCTTGTGACAGATGGCCGATACTCCCATGCTATAAGGGAGTTTTAATGCTTTTTCCGTCTTACCGTTGAAGTTCTCTATCTGAGCGATGTTCTCTCTTAAGCAAAATCTCCGCTTCATTCGTAACTAAGTCGTTGGCAATTTAAAAGGTAATAGATCTACAGCGATAAATGAATTTGTGCGGCTCCTATTAAAATTGCGACTTTTTTGAGAAAAATAAATCATTTTTTTGGCAAAAATTATATGTATATATGTATGTGTATGTATATATATATATGTATATAAAACTCGTCTCCTTTGCTTGTACGCCTTATAAATTCTAAGCATTAAGGCATGTCAGTGTTGTGACGTAAGCTGAGTGAAAGAACAACACACAAAACCGTCAGAGGCATTTTTCATTAGTGTGTAATAGTAAACCTAACCCGGACATCCGGGCGATCACAATGAGCGGTTTACTGTGGTACGTTTGATCTCTTTTAACTGTTGTTTATTTAACGGTAATTGGCTTCGCTCCAGTATCCTCCGTACATACATTGTGGCAAAGGGTGGTGGTCTACTTGCTCGTTGATTTCCCTGCCCGACTTTATTTAGAGGAGAGCTTAATAGGGCTACGGTTTAATCGATGTTTAGTCTCGTTTTCTGCAAGTATCCGAAAAAAGCGAAGCTCGTCTCCCTGTTCCGTTGCCACAGGGACAACTTAAAGGATTTAGAGTTCCGCGACGTATTTCTTTGAAATAGCGTAGCTTTGTATTCGCCTTGGCTTTTCTTTATCGAAATGCGTATATGCTGCCAGTGACAGATGCTAAAAAAGCTCACTGTGAAAACGTCAGCTTGGTGTTTTTTACAGAAACAACATTCCGGTTACCACATGTTATTTTATGACTATGAAGTTTATCATAAGGCGGGTAAATGTGGGGATAAGGTTTAATTTTTTTTTAAGGCTGACCTTCAGTTGCCACTTAACGTCCATGGTATTGCACCGCTTTGTATGACGAACCCCTATGAATGTTAATGTACAACGGCAGATGTCAAACCCGTGCACTTATGTGTCCCCTTTAGTCAGAAATGCAATCGGGATTGAAGCACCTACATCAAAGCGAACCCAATATGTCCAAAGGGTTTTCCTATTCTAAGACGGCTAATTTCGCCACCCGTCAACTGTGTGGAATCCATCTGAGGAGGCAAAACCCATTAGACCATGTCATCAGTTCTGCTTCTATTACTGCCATCGCAAGCATCTGTTAGAAGCTAAATCTGTTAGTATGATAGCAACAACGCCTTGGCTTGCGTAAGCCACATTATTAATAGTGTGTCCGGAAGGAGATTAGTCAGAAGCACGGTTGCGTGTGCGGCGGCAGATGTGGGCGATACGTTCTACCGAACACAAAAGGCGACAACATATGCGCAGTTCTATTTATTCGAATTGCTAGCTTGTTCTCATCTTAGTAAATCCTCTCTTGACATTCGCTGCTAATAAATGTCGTAACCAGTATATCTTCTTATTCCTTCTCTACTGTTGAATCAAACGAGCAACGCTCGCAAAATTTTATGGAATATATACTGTGGTATTATGAGGAGAGCTCCATAATAATAATAATAATATCCCCCCCACGATACGTCTTGGCAAATCCATTTTCGATACAAAACGGCGTTCTGAAGATGCAGTAATTATCCTGTAAAAACCATGCACTGTGTAACACATTTAGAACATTCCATTTTGTCACCCATGAACAATGAAAACGTATCTCCAAAACTCCGATTTGCTAGTTAAAATGTAAAATCATCTTGTCTAAGTGTGTGTGCTCAGTCTCGAACTGCTGAATGAAGTTTTTGTCAATACGACAGGAAAAACACTAACGACAGCGAGCAATGTCGCTAGTCAAGTACACTGTAGTAGGCTGATGCCTCATCCATTCTATATTATAAGTATAACGAGGATGTCTCTACTTGCGATTGCAACGACTCAGATCTTTAGGCATTTACTCTTCATACGCTTTGTTAAGCCGAGGCATTTTTATCCATCCACTTGAGGCTGCCATAATAGAATTGACTGATCACTCATTGTGACAGGCGAGGTGTTAAAATTCTGTTCTCAACTATAAGTTGAATAGATATTATTCTGTTGTACATTCTATTGTGCGTTTGATACTCGTTAATTCTATTCGGCTCGACGTTGTCTGCATACGGCGGTCGCACATAGTACGAACTGGTACTGAATATCTGATAAAGCAAATTGAAAGGATGTTTTGAGCAACGCACCATAATCGATTCTGGGGTCGTGTGCAGTAGAATATGAATAAACCGCACGCGAAGCTGTCGAGTCTTTAATAGGCAAACATATAATCGTTCGTGGACATGGGACATTCGGGCAATCTGTGTGAAATTATTCAAATCGTGTTGGAATTCATCGCCAGTTGGCTAATAGCTCAGTTCTAGTAACTATACATGTGGTCGCTCTAGACGTGATGGTATTCCTGACTAAGGCGATAGTATAATGGGCAACGATTTGTGTTGGGCATAGTTTACATAAAACGAGGTCGTAGCCCTTCAAAGGCGCATGCAGTAGACATACACTAGCTTTGTTGATTTCCCGGCTGATAGCGTGTACTGAAGCAGTGGCTGTTTTGTCCTTTGGGTATTCGGGATGTCAGTTACCATTTTGCCTACGTCAGATATCAATTTTAAGTCTTATTTTGAAACTGCTGGTCAAAGTAGCGCATGGGTCCGATTCGGATATCACCACTCTCAGAATATAAATTACTTCACGGAGAAGGGTCACGTCCAAAGATGGTCGCTACATTTTCAGCAATGACTTCAAGAGCGTAAGAGACACGTAGGCAATTACTGGTCGTCTACCTAAATATGGCTCTGGCGAGAGAAATCTGGCTTTGGTCGTTCAGTGCCGCGAAGTAGGGCCACTTCTCAAGCCTGCCCATCATCCACCATAACGTAAATTGGATTGAGCACACTTTGTGTATGTGCTATTTAAAAATTACCAACGATGCGATCTCTTGCGTATGAATTGGCCTTAAAATTAGGCATATATTATACATACACATGCACAACAGTGATGGTAAAACCATATATATATATATCCCTTAACGAGCCCAACTTATATCTGTTTATTTCAAACGTCTCCTAAGGTTTATCCAACAGAAAGTGTGCGGCGAGTTCTGCCCGAGTAGTAGCGATCAATAGTACGATAGCTCTTGTGTTCTTGCTATTTGATTGCTCTTGTCCGCTTTTGGGGAGCTTCACTGGTGCGAAACTCAGGCCCCGCGCCTAGGGTAACGCCCTCCAGATGACTGAGATCGGCCACAAAAGGTCGGTTCGCTCTGCAAGTGGCTTTCAATTGCTTGGCACAACTAGACGATACTCATCATTAGGTCGAACGCGTTATAGAACAATACGACGATTTCGTCGACCCTATTTGCTGCGAGGCCAACGAGCAGATCCAGATAAGCCTTGTGATTCTCTTCACGCACCGGTGCGTAGTAATAAGAGCGGCATTAGACAACGAGCGTTTGCACGGTGAAGTGAGATCCTAAATAAGCCACCCATACTGACCTTTCTAATGATTCATCGACTAGCCTGGCTAGATATGCTGCATAAAGGTCTTCAAAAGTTCACGAATATTTTAAATAGCACGGAGGTGACACATATATTTTTGGTATTGATTTTTTCGATTTGACTCGATACTTCGTAAATTCTATTGCTGATGAAACACGATGATATATACCACTGTAGACCTCGCCCGACTTAGCGTCACTTAGAATATGCTGAAATTCGAATCATTTTACGATATTTCTACCAGTCACTCTAAAAAGAAAACGTGTTGGGTTCGAAAGTGCGCCTCGATTCGAATGTTGCACACGACAGTGACATCTGAAGAATGTAAGTTCATAAATCTTTCAAGTGTTTTCACTCATCCAGGTCTACCAGCTGTGTTTGCTAATGCCTGCAGTAGCAACGCAGACAAATTGTAGTACGACCTTCGAGGCTTTTGTCAGCTATTAACGATAAGCTATCATTTGCGGCCTAGATTGACTTGAAGATGCTTGTATAGCAGTCTACGGGCCGATGACACCTTTTCTGTTCATACCACATTCCTAACCTTTCTTCTTTTTCACCCCTATTCGATAATATTGTATTTCGGGTGCAGGCGATCAGCAAGCTCCCAGAAGCGTACCATTTTTAATGCCCGATTCAAGCGTAAACAGGAGTGCGACATTCGCTTGGTTCGAGTATGGAGAGCGTTTTGTTACAGCCTACAGCGGGATATTTAACACAGACTATACCGGAAACAAAGGCGCGTAGAGCGACACTCCCAATCCGGGTATATAACGCCAAAATAAACGAGCTAGAGATAAAATCAAAGTGGACTTTTTCGATTTATTTTATTTAATTTCGCACATATTATATTTTTTTCAAAAAGTTGTTAGTTTATTTTAGGCGTTTTAGTCAATAAGTGGTATGAATAATGCACGATATAGGAGGAAAGGTATTAAATTTATATGAGGTTACGACGATTCTATGGTCGACTTCAATGTACAGGTTGAACGGGGCTTGAAAACACACGAATGGCATGCTATAAATCCATCCTGCGTATTTCGGAAGCTAAGCATGCTCATACTCTTTTTGATATTGTAGTCACTTTACGCATTTCAAGCAATAGCCTTAACTGACTACAGTGATGTAAAAAGACACCAAATGAAACTATTTAGGTCACACCCTGATAAAAGCTTAAGCGATTACTAACAGTGATACATTCAAGGATGTGGAGTCCTTCTCTGCCGGCCGATCCGACAATAATATCGTATCGTACAATTGCTATGCAGCTTGCTCCTTTAGCATGAAACGTCGCGAGCTAAAGGTTTCGAACGGTAACCTCGTTAATCATCAGGCGTTGTCCTGGTCGCTGCAAATTATCCTGGCATATAAGGCCGCATGATAGCGTTTTCCAACCTCCCCGACCTCCTACAGCACCGGTATTTATATGACTTGCAGAACCTAGAATGCACACCAGGCAGATGCCCATTTACAATCTCGTTTAGGAATTTTTTTCGCCTAACACCACCGGCTTGTTTAACGCCGTACTCCTTCCAGAGGAAATTTTAGGATTTTTATGATGCTTAGTTATTTGAACGGTGCTGGGCTCCGGATAATTGGCACCGAGTTGGTTTTAAGTTGCTTGTATCTGTTCAGTATGTATAAGTCAGCACTGGCTGAGAGGAGTTGCACAAGGTCTCGGAGTGAGGAGCAAATGTGTACAACGCCTGCGACGTTCTCAGCGGGATATTTTTTGGGCTCGTTGTCTAAGCTGTACATCCATTACTTGTCTCGCAAAGGTTTTCGTAATTACGTTGGGTCTTAGCGTGCCGCTGGCGGACACTATCAGCACTCTGTTCTACGCGGAATAGCCTTGCTACGTTCGTGATGCTTCTACGGGGCTCGTGGAACCACTCACGAGAAACATAGTTCGATGCGCTACGGTTCAGCATAAATATTTCTAGTCTGTGCACTATAATTATTATTACGTTAAGAACACTGTGACGAACATATATTGCAAAGCATAACGGGTACCTACGAATAAGACATTGTTAAGCATACCATGGTATGCAGTAGAGGTTCTCGCCGGTGTACACTCACCTCTAATCATTTATTTCTCTCTGTATATCTTACATTTTCTATGTGGCCAGATGGTACTTATAAACTTCCGTAGAATATGCCTATTTGGCCTGCCAAACTTACTGCGGTTTGCAATACAGTTCTGTCAGACACATTTGCTATTAGCATATGAACTAAAGACATGAGGCTGAACGTTCAAAACATGCACGGAGTTCTGCGATGGCAGCAAGTAGTGATGTGCACGGAGTTGCCTAGAAGGACAATAAAGAAAATGATTTTGGATTATTCTTGAAAAATGCAAGGCCAAGGACAGCACGGCTTTGTACGTAACGCTTCGATTCGACGCTGCCATGTCATGAAAACCGTTTATACCAATCGTTCTTGGCGCTGGAGATGCAGGTGTAGTCAGCTGGTACTGACGTGTCTAGCCATCGACGACATACAGCAGTGGAATGCAGAAAAATAAAATTGACAATCACACTAGAAAAATAGTATGAAGGAACAAGCAGCATCTCCGTGAGACATCCTTGACATTTGCATGCGTTCGCTCTTGTAATTCAAATTAGAATATTTGAGATAGACTCAATTAGAATATCTGCTGTTTCATTTTTTTCTACGTCAGCTTATCTGAGGACACGAATACAGATACAATGTAAGATAAATATCGGTTTCTTCATGGAATGGCAACTACTGCACCGTTTGTTCTCGTGTAGGTAATGCTAAAAAGTACTTTAATTTTCGGAGACATATAGCTCAACAACTATTTGTTGAATTAATGTTACCACATTATTAAACCTATCATATCTTTTCACATAGATGCTATCGCATACTTCGCAATTGTGAAAATAGACTTTTCACAACGATACAGAGAAGAGGACAAAAAAGAGAGACACCAGTGACACGAAGTTCTGCATTTCCTCTTATTTCTTTCTATAGTTATCATGGCCTAAGGAATATTTTGAAAAATAGCGGGAAATTCTCTAATAGCGTTTTTTGACGACAAACGTAAATGCGGAGTGTTTAATTTCAGTGAGGGGGTTCGTATTAAGCGATGCCAACGCATGCGTCGCCCATACGTTCTACATCTTCTTCATTCTCAGTGAGTTACTACACTTAACTAAGCCTATCTGTAGCTGATCTTCTGAGCCGCTGTTTATTATCGAGTTCAGGGCGCGAATAGAGTTGAAAGCCTTCCCCTGCAGCTGTTGTCTCTATATCGACCCGTCAGCTTCAGCTATGGGCGGCTTCATGCATCCATCCATGATCGAAGCGGCTGACCAGGGCATGTCTGCGGCGTAAGGACCAGGCTATAGTATGTTGAGGGTAACGATAAGTTATGCCTTGGGTGACATCTGCTGCAGTATCCAGCAATCGACACTCAAACAATATTACGACAGGCCATCTTGGTCGCTCATTCTTGTCAAGCAAGCGGCCGTTTCATATTACCTCACTCCCTAGTACAATATGGAGCCATGAGTATGTTTAGAGTGATATTCGTTAAGATTTCGGCATTATGAACCTATGCAAGCATCAACCATGGTTCCGCGTTCTCGTAAACAACCAGCTTGTTCGTTTTGCGTCGGCTAGAATCACCACCGTTCTCACAAATAGAATATGAATAATATTAGCGCGTGGTAAAACGGCATAGGCGTCACTTTGGCAACACCGAGGTGATCCGCAAGGCAATCAGCATAAAATAAACCCACCATAGTCGTCTGCATACGCAAACCGAAACCGTAAGTTGTTCCACAACTAATTTTTTACGCTTACGATCAGCAGCAGCCTGTCAAGATAAGGGTATCACAGGAAACTATAATATACTAGTAAACATGTCTAACATCCGCCAGTAACTTTTATATTCACTCTGACTATGTAAGACAGTGCCTGTTTACTACACGCACCCGCGCACACACACACATATATCCATATTGCATTCGCCTCAATATATGATGCACTAAAAGACTCGTATGTGGCAATCTCCTCCCACGGAAAAAGCTTTTTGCTAAGAACGCTGGACCAGCTGACACCATCCCATGTAGCCGTTCTTCTGTTCTGTGGTAAGGGTGCTCAATGAATATCTGTCTAGACATATTGGCACCGCATAGGCAAAGGAAATATCACCTAGTGATCGTTGTTTAAACGAAGGAAGGACAAGGCATGAAAAAGAAAATCGATAAAGGTAATCCATTCGGCATTGTATCTTGCTAATGATTTTCCTACCGGTTTTGCTAACGAATACTAACTAACAGTTGCAAACGGTTTTTTTTTGCTTTCCACTAATTTAGACGGCGTTTTGAAAATCCCAGTGACTAGCAAGTGGTCGAAGAAAGTTGCATCTATGTTACGGCTATTTGTCTTGTTCTGTGCTACTGCTCTAAAGGGTAATAGCTTTTTGCTCGAATTTTGCGCCCGCTTTTTTGCTTGCCTATGTACATGATTGTATACAACGAAAAATGTCTTTTACGGCGCACGTCGCTATCAAATGGCTTAAACTTCCAACCTTCTTTCTTCGTCTTTCGATTGACGCGAACGCCATATTTTTGCTTCACGATGCCCAGTGAAAAGCATAGGCTATTTAGTGGAAGTATATCCAGACAATTTTTTGGATGGTCATACTGCTCATCATGCTATGGCGATGAATACTGCGTCAGTTCTGACACCCGACGGGGAAGCGCGGGCCGGTCTCTCCACTTTGGGGGTAATGGCCTGCCCTATCTTTTGCCAGTCATGACTATCCTTACCGCTAAGCTCAGCTACGAACAAATCGCCGTTATATAATACAGGGCACTGTACCAGGCCTTTCCGCTTCAGATACCGCAGCAGCAAACCCAGCTGTAAACAGCTGTGGGCCTTGGCATGTTATAGTCCAACGTCGCGCACGCTGTGACGTTGTCGTGTTGTCCCTCGTGCATTTTGACCCATTGTGTCTCTGCGCTGAACCTCCAACCACCGACCGTCCCCAAGCCACGTCACCTCCCGCCTCACGATTAGACCGGAACGTTCTGTGAGCGCAACGATAACTTGCTAACGAGTTTCTCGGTCATGGAAAAGCGGGGTAAGTTCTCGGCCTAGCTCGCCAAACTACGCCGCTGCCCTTCCATACCCGCCAGAAACTGCCCGTTAGGGCTGCCTAACGAAAACGGTCTCTCCGTAGTAGGTGGGGCTGTTTCATCGAGCTGCGCGCCACACGCGCACTTATGTTTCACTCGGGAGGGGCAAACCTGCCACTGCGTCACACTGGCCGGGGTCAGGAGGTCCCCCTAGACTCATTAGTACCCCAGCCTTGCTGGAGGATTCTCGAGGTTGGCCTGACGGGGGATTGGATTTGCAACAGAGCCTTGTCGGTACCCCGTATGACAATGGCGTTGCGGACAGCCATGCAAATGGTTTGGTCGTGGATGACGATAAACGAGTTAGGCCACTGGACTGCGGATCTCGGCGATGGACAGTAGTGGGACTCCATAATGCCAATCAGAGCACCGGTATACCTATGCGGGATGCAGGAAGCGATGTCTTAGAAGGAATCCAAGCAGTATCTTCTCATTTTTGAGCAAAGGAAAAACGACTTGATTTTCGTGTTAATATTGCACTTATACGTACCCTGGCTAATGTTCTTACAGATTTTTACAAGAAGTATTCCTATAATAGTTTTATGGCAGCTAATTAATGCAATATTTAGCTTTTGCGCCTTATTTGAATATGTGAACAACTTTGCTAACTTACTCCCAGCTGTACCAACTGGAACACAAAATACACTGGTTCAATGGCCTTTTGAAGTATTATGCAATCAAAAATGGTTTGTCAAACAAAAAACATCTAAAGTACCTGAAAATCAAAAGAAGCATTGTAATCATTGTACGTGTGCTGCGCTCACGCGCTGTTGCCGCTGCCCGCATTGTCAGACTCTATGAATACTCTTTACGGATTATTTTTATTCAGACTGAAGCTTCCCTTGTAGGGCATCAGGCGATTCTAACTAAATGTCCACCAGCCATGTCAGAGCGTGCTGTAATCTCGCAAGCCCAAAGCAAACTTATTCGTTTACCGGTACATTAAATCCAGAGAAATAGATACAATTCATAGCAATAGGCTCCCTTGGGCAAAGTGTGTTTCGAAGTTTGTGTTTTCGATACGACAGATATAGCCCAAAAGAAAACCGACAAAGCAAAATAATACCACCCCCCTCTGTCGCGTATAGACAAGCACTCTCAGGAGATTTAAAAGGCCTGTATCGGTTCGTTGATGTTGATTCGGACAATTGGATTCCGATGGAGTGTGCGCTGCCAAAAGCGCGCTGAACTTGTGAAAGTTGAACATCACCCGTCGCTCACAGCTGCAGAAAAGAGAAGCTAAACAACCATTCGAGCGCTTAGCTGCCGTCCGATGTTAAATTTTTTTAGTAGTACTAAGTTAGTGACCTACGCTTCGACCAATCCTAGCGTATCTCGTTCTTGCAGTCTGTCGCAAGGTGGTTCGGCATCATGCTACTAACTAATCTTGACGTTGACGTCCCTAGCGGCTTCGTCTAGAGTAAACGAGGTCCATCGCTCTGTTTGCTGATGGTCTAACCGGCTACCTTAAATCCCATAGAGCTTGCGGTGTTGAGAAGTTATCCATTTGATTGAGCAAGTCGCATTGACCACTTTCGGAGACCTATTACTGCTGTGAAACGGCTTTGGATCGCGCAACCCTCTGATTCATGAATTTTCAAGTGTTTCAAGTTCAATGGTAACATTTACCGTTATAAAAGTGAACATGAAGGAAATTTTTTGAGTTTAAGAAAATGTCTACAATTTAGACACCCCTGATGTGGCTGAGTTTGGTCAAACGATGATCTCCGGATCTATAAATATCTGGGATCCTTTCCGCTTTAATAAAGCTTCTGCGCCTCTTCCAGGAAGAAACCCACAATACCGGCACACGGTGACTAGCACAGAGCACTACATCAAGTACATCCACTTCCCAAACGGAAAGGACTTCCTAGACAGCCAAAGACGTGCGACGTCCCCGGGGCATTTTCCGTCATGTCTCTTGTCTGCATGGGAGCAAAAAACACACCTGATCGAACATGCGCCTATAGACGAGGTACGAGACCGTACAAAGTTACTAATTGAGGAGCCTAAGGAGATGGTGACTCGAAAGGAACTTAGGAGATTCCTAGGACTGTGTGTAGCATTACCCTTAGCCCTCTGCGTGTATGACCGATATGATTTGCTTTAAGCCCTGCTTTCGCCGTCGTATTTTCCAACCTGATAGCTGTAGCGCTCACAGCCGTTAATTCTTTTTCTTTCCCAATTAGTTGTTTTCAGCTTTCGGTACAGCATTATGTGTTCGTACCGTTCGTCGGCTATCCACTTTTCTATTATTCTCTAACGGCCAATCGCCGGATATTCGTGTCGCGTATGTTGAGCACGGTGGAAAATTTTTACTAAACGTCAAATTGTGCATTTGCTCTGCTGCCCTGTCCATCTATACAGTCGAGTAAGTGAGGGTAGTCGTTATTTTGAATGTATGTTGGACTGACTGAAATCCGGAATAGGCCGTGTCAAATCTGCGACCATAACTCAAAAGTCCAAATCATCGGATAGAACGTGACTGGTTTAGACTGTCAAATCTTTCCCCCTGTTTACATAAAAAAAAATACGACATTGAAGGAGTATTGAGTGGCAAGGCGTGCGCAAAATATGATTAAACAACCGGTCGCATCTCAATGTAGATGTCACATATGGCCTGGTTTCTTTACCACCCGTTCAAACATACCTTCTCGGTATGTAAGACGGCAAAGCGTATATCTAGTTAAAATCGCTACTTGATTAGTAGAAAAATTACGACGGCACGCAATACATGCGAAATACAGTTTCTATCGGATTCTTCAAGTGTTGTTTCTACGGAACCCTCTATGAAGAATTTAGCCGTCGGCTCATCAAGGGCAATATGCTCACTGAAATCTGCTTAAAATAGAAATATAATTCAAGGCAGGGCAAAAGCAGCAGTGTTAACGACGTCTCATTAAAGCTGCTGTCGGTAAGGCTGTATGTCCATATTATAAATTTAATTACATTAACAATCTCGTCTGGCTTTTTGGCTGAACTTTTACGTTCGTAGTCAGCTCTGTGTTACTTTCTCATTCTGCTCTTAACAGGTCGTACGAAAGCTAAAAGACCTTGGGTATCGCACTAGCTTTGATGTCGCACTTGCTGTTGAACGTGACCTTGCCGCGCTTGCCGCAGGCCGGTCACCCTATATATTTATATATGTATGATCTGTTTCTATCTGTGGAGCTAATATTTCAATGTAATTTTACGACCTGTTGCAATTTTTAACTTTGTCGCTCTGACCGCTTTCGTTCAAGGAAACGGGCCGTTCGGCGGAAAAAAGGCCCGCAGCGTCGGAATCTGGTGTGGGTTACACTGAGCCACAAATGCTATTGGATCTTTACTATATACCACTCATTCGCCCTATCGTATTCTACGTCTACTTTCGATTCCTCACGTTTTCCGAACCGCTTCCATCTCAATCTATAGTATGTAGTACATCGCTGCGGTTACTCGCAGTTACTTGGGCGCTCGAAGTCCACTCGAATTGCGACTCCGTGCATCACTGGAAGAACATCGCTAGAATAGTTATATTCTCAGCAACGGCCGAGTTCGCAAATTCGAAGTAGCAGCGAAGGAAAAAACAGCCAATTAAAGTAAGGCGCGAAGTGGCCCCCTTGTAGGCGAAGATGGCCATACGTTGTCGTTATTCACTGATAGCATCCGCCTTGGTTGAGGATGTGCTCTATTATTTTCGCCTTTCCGCAGCTGATAGCTTCACGAACGCCTTTTCAGTAAAAGAGGCGCGTGCTTCAGGTCTGCTCGGAATTTCATCCGTCATTGAGCTTCCAGCAGCTCATGCATGTGAATGGCGTAAATAGTCACAACACGCAGTCCCATTTTTGGCGCGAACCAGAGGATTGCTCTGACAGAAAATACACCATTGTTTCAGCTATTTGTGGCTTGGTCGAACGTGTAGCTGCAATCATCTGTTCTCAAAATGCTTTTACTATAAGGGAGTGCCGGCTAGGTGTGGTTGTATTTTAATGTCAGAATGTCCAATTCATTATTAATGACTACTAAGTAAAATATCGCGGTTTTACGCAAACGAGATCTGGTAAAGCCTAATAGATCCTTTGAGCGTACATCGTCCAGCAGGTATTGCAGTTGTTATTGCAATAAAGTATTATATAATTTTGTTTAATAAAGTATTTCCGGGAATTTATTCAACGTCACCAATTCGGCTTCTACACTGACCGTGGCTAAACAATGGGAGTATGACTATAAATAAGGTTTTAATACAATATATTCGTCTGAAATTACGAATCAGCACACTTCTGCAAAGTCGTTGGCAGAAGGACATTCCTTCCATTTAAGAGTTATCAGTCGGTATTAAGCGACATTGCAGAAACCATTGGGGTTTTATCAGTACAACAATATGCTCGGTTGCAAGCTAATAAATGGCAAACGAGTGCGAAAATAAATAGCCTTGGCCTACTTAAGGTCTATGGACGTCTGCAGAAGTTCAACAGCTTCTTTGTAGACGATGCAGCAATCGTTCGGCTCAACGCGCACCAGAAGCCATTCTGTAGAATGTAAAACAAAGCGAAATCCCACGAAGCTTGGAACCTCCACACTAATGCAGCTGTGTTAATTTCCAAAAAGCCGAAAGAAAGCTTTTTTTCTAACGCGACGTTCTCTTTGCAAGCTGTGTCTACTCGCCAAGCATAACAGACACTGACGGCGTTAAAAATTGAACGGCGTTCATCAATGACTTGGTAGACAGCTCTCGTCGTTGGCTGGATTAATAGACGTTTTTATTCAAACGGTGCACTCAGCAGGAAGGCGGAACGCCAGGCAAACCCTCATTCAAAAGCCAGCCTTTATTTAGATAGCGTCAAGAATATAGGATTTTGGATTTCCATGCGACCAACGTCTGGTTATTAGATTAGATTCAGGACGTCTGTGGATATTTCGGCCATATACCTTGTCTAGAGGGTGCAGGTAAAAAGGGAAATCTACGAGCACATTTTAGCTACGATTGTTGACAAACCGATGAACCTGGCCCGAAATGCTAACGTGTATTCTTCACAGAACACCTTTTCCTTTCATCAAGGATAAGGCCATCAGAGATTAGGCAGAGAACAAATTTAACATGTTGGTTCATGAATAGTTTCACGTAACCTGTGTTTCAGTTCAAGTCAAACGCTGATCCCTATTTTATGAAGTAGAGTTCGTTATGCCATATTCCATCTATCCATATTCAAAAAGCCGTATTTTCTATCGGCCATATATTCTTCGACACTGATCTTTTAGAACGTCCAAGCGTGCCCGCAGTAGATTTTTCGATCCGTCGATTACCAATTTAGTGCTAGGTCACGCTTTTACCCCATTAAATACAAACTAAAATATCCTCGTTACTGTTTTTGCGACTTCAAGCTGTTGATACTAGGTCAAACGTGAACAGCAACCCCATACGAAAACACAAGCATGCGTCGACAATCAGCACGTAAGGCGAAATATTCAGCGAACTCCGTCGGCAGAGCTGGTAGGATCTATCTTCGCAGTGTTATTGCACGTGCAGACAAAAACCCTTCGGCTTTGCTCGAGTAATGATGCCGCGTGTTACTACTACTCAAGGCTATAGTGTACTATCTGACGGTTGCGGGTGCAATAACTGAATAAGTCTCTACGGGAATGTTTTGCAATCTCTGCTACAAGTCGTTAGAGTAGACGAACGTATTTTTCAAGTTAGCCCCACGTGAGGAACTGATAAACGCGACCATTAGCCCTAACATATCGTTATCGGCCAACGTAAGCTGTCGGAACGAAAGAAATTTGTGCAAACTGTACAGCGAACGTGAAACGTCTGGTACAAAACGTTTCAGCCAGATCCTAAAGCGACCGTTGACACCAGATTTGTTGGACTTTAAGATCTGACCCTAAGTTAAATGGATGCTAATGACAACATGACGGCAACTCATTAGCCCGGGTACGGCTTGTCCCTATGCCCTAACTTAAATCAGTAAATGATTGCTAGCTGGAGGTGTTGTGTTTATTGGGAGAGCAATTTCGTAAGATGCGTAGAACATCTTCTTTATCCGTTAGATATGATAACTACAGAATTGTTTCTTAACACAGTCTAGCTCTGAGTCGTGGTTCCGTTGTATCTTCTTGCTTATAAAATCAATAGTGTCAAGCCGATTCGTTAGAAACGTTTTGGTTATTCGGAACCATCACGGGAGCTCAAAAATTGCAGAAATATTTACCGCTGCAACTGCTCAACCAAAAGGTTAGGTGATTGGCTTTAAGAGCGGGACAAATCGCTGTAATAAATCTACCCACCAAGTCTGGGATATCTTTTAGCAGTCCACTCACCACTATGAGCTGCCTATTAGGCATGCGTCTACGATCAACTGTATTCGATTTTGTGGCAGGGGGGAAAGTCCGGATGTGTCGACACAAATCTTCTAAAAACCTATCCGGAGCACGCACCGTCCTTAATACCTATTCCCAGAGTTGACACCAATTTAATTCCGGCTTAGGAATAGATTTAATATTTTAACCTCCTAGCATTAACTAGGCGTTTTCTTAGCGAAGAACAAGCACCTCAGGTATAGAGGACAACAATTGGATGCAAACCAGTGCTAGTATGATAAGTGACTAATTCTTTCACCTTCTTATATCGTTCCTTGTCGACTATGGATTACACCGGTCTTCAGCTCTTAGATAAGCTATCACTGAGACATAGATACATATCATTGGTTTCAACCGATGTAAGACATTGTGTCCTAGAGGAGTAGGACTTCTCTGGGGTTTTAAGTTCGGCTCTTTCTGCGAAGTACAGTAGGTTGTACTTCGTAGGCCATCTGGGGCCTTCTGCCTCTAATAACAAACGGAGTTGCGAAACGTCCAGCTGTACAATATGGTCAAATTAGGCCGGACCATGGTGGTCCTAATATGCGAACCCTTTACTGCGGATTGCTAGGATCAGGTCTAGTTTGAATGACAGACTAAGCATTTTCAATTCATTTTCATTCATATTCGATTCGTTCAACCCTAATGAGAGGAGTGTTATTCTTAAAGAAATTTCATCGTTATTGTGTCCATGGAGCACAGCCTACACTGACGCAGCGCTTTCGCAGTAAAGCGAGTAAACCATTTTTTCATTCATCCTAGGCTATTCGCTTTGTCCGTGGCGAGGGCTAGCTAGTCGCTAAGTTGCATGTAATTGACGGGGGCTCACACTTGCCACTCAGAGAACCGCCATGCCATCTATCGTCACGCACGCTTGATGTCCTTTTAATATAACTTTCAGACACTCGTGCTCCATATAGCACCATGTTCACTTCATATTGCACGCCTCTACAACCAAGCATACGGCATTTTTGAGATCAACCCGATGCACGAACGCATGTCTTTAGCAGAATGTTCAGTCTGGTTTGGGAAATGTCAACTCCAAGTGAAAATTGTGCATATTTGACGGTTCCTTCTCCTATATCCTAGTATTTATAAGAATTAGAGAAAGCTCGTAAGTGTATGGTCCAAGGTTTCGTTTTCACTTCTATAGCACAATTATTCTCATATAGCCAATAAAGCCATTTGGTCAGCAACTACGTTGCAACCATCGCACTGTCAGAATGTGGCGCTTTAGTTATGGCGATATGAAACCGTATCTCGCGGAAGAGGCTGCGATTTTTTATCATGATAAAGCACTTTGAGCCGTGAACAGCCTGTCGCGCAAGGGATGTTTAGCTGGTGCGACCAGGAGGGACGTGGTAGGGTAAAATAGCGCCTAGCTCCGTTTGCCCGTTATTTGGAAAAAAGGCTTTCCCGTCCCTATCTGGGCCCGGCCTTCGGAATCGTTCCGCATTTCAGCCTCGACGTCGTCTTGACCGTGCGCGCTAATGGGCCGACTCACTTCAGCTTTATTTTCAACGTTTTTGAGGGCAGAAATACATTTACGGGGGAGATGCTTATTTGCAAGATTTAGTTGTCGCGGTCGCATTGTAGAGCTCGGTGCAATTTTTTACGGCCAACGTTCTACAAGCTAAAACCTATCCGGGATTACGTGGTCGCAATTGGCTGACATTCTGCTTCTGTGCTTTTCATCGAAATGGCTGGTCCCCTTCGTGCTGATCTTTTGGAAGGATAATTTCATATCTGCCTTTTACGGGCGCGCGTAAATAACCATGTTGTGAGCGCATATAGAAGATGCCTTTGTTCTACTGACATACAACCGTAACTAAACAATTTATATGCGGGAAGTGCCCCCCTCTGCATCCCATCCTAAAGCCCTGTTGTGTACCACCACCTTTATTATCCTAAATATTCATCATTAATAGACCGCTAATATATTTGATCAGTTTTCACGGATTTGCTGCTGCTGTTCGCTGCTAAGTGGTGTTATCGTTCTTTCCACTTCTGACCATCCGAGAGTAAAGCGCCTTTAAGAAGCATTTTTTGATCGTTCTGAAAAACGTGAATCATACATAAGGAACAAGTCCCTACTACGAAGTAGTTGCAACCATCGCTATTTGATGGTTTGTTTTAGCTGGTTGAGAGAGCTCGTTCGCTACTAGCTGTACCCTTCCTTGCATCAAGAAGTCGTGCCTTAACGATAATCGCAAACGCAATTGGCAGGCATGCTCCTGGGGCCGCATTCGAAGCGAGGCGTAGCCCGATTAAGATGCCGGCGGTCGACTTTACCAGAAAAGAGTGTGGCTGTACCCCTGCATAACGCCAGAATATGTGTTCTAGCAGACGCTGTTTAGTAATGTATGCAGATAGCGTTTCGGCTTTCATTTTTATGTCACTATGATAGGTGTTGCCGTCAAGGCTTGGCTTCACTCAACTTGACGCTAATGGGGGAGCGAAGCAGAAAATTGGTCAGTGCTGCTGTCACTCGACGGCGAGGCATTTGGCTATGCGGGTCACGCTAATGCGTAACGTGAATTAACTCGATGTAGACCCTTAGCAGAGCATCCGTTTGACGAATAAATACGATGAGGTTCGTGAAAAGCTGCTGGATTTACTTTTCGTCAGTGGTGGCCGCTCCACGTTTTGGTATGAACGCGCGTAGGTCACCGTTGTCCATAGCTCAACGTGGGCCAAGATCCGTTTTTGAGTGTTGCAATTTGCGTAGTGCAAGTGCGAGAGTAGTTAGCTATTAGTAATGATGGCCATCGCACAGAGGAATCACACGCCTATCTTCTTTTGCATAGGCAGATGAAACGTCCTTTGCGCTTGTCCCTATATGAGTGTTAAAGTGTCGTCAATTGTGAAAGAATCTTGTGTATATGTGTGACGAAATGTAACTACTTTGTGCATTTTAATCCAACTAGTGTTTTTCACCATGCTCTGGCACGGCAGTCGTCTTCCGCCCCTTTCATTTCATACTTGGAATAGCACGTCCGCAGCGTTTCTTCAAATCTCAATGTAGGACCTGAAGGGCCTGCGGTATTCCTTCTTTATGCTAATTATACGATGCTGAATACATTGTGTTGGTCCATCGTGGATCTGACATTGGTATGCCGCAGATAGTCACTTTATGGTTCTTTGCTGAAATGTTATTATGATGTTCGAGGCTTAAGAAGCATGCAATGACTCACATGTTCAGTTGATGCGCACTTTGTCTCGTGCTTCAGGCCATCCCAGTGCTTTGTCTGGCACATATTATTGTTAACAATGTAATCGTCAAATTATCTGGCCGATCGACCCTGTGACAGGCCTAAAGTGTTCAGTTTTTTGCAGGCGTCACATCTTGAAGCTAGAATCAGCTCGGCTAGAGAACAAACGTTTAAAGAAGGACGGTTTCTCACGATTGCGGAAAGGTGGGCCAACTTGTCAACCTTGAAACTGTCCATGTGGCGGCTATTTGCATGTCATAATAAGTTAGAGGTGTTGCGCAAGCGACATCATACGGATTGTCGAGGATATGTGGGAAGTACACCGTATGGACAGTGAGTGCGTGCCTGAGCTGGGACACCGTTCAGACAGCTGCTAAAGCATAGGATCTCAAGGGGAATATAGGAAGCAATGGTGGTGAGGTTATCATATGACCAAATCATTAAGCCTCTGAAGGACTTTTTGTTTCAAGATAATATTTTGCAAGATCATTCCTATGATTTTGTATTGTACTGGACTAGCATTTAGTCCTAGGCTAATGTTATTCGCGCAGGCAAATGGTTTAGCCAGATTCAAACCTAAATTGGTAGACATCCTTTAATTACGTATCGATACGCTCTCCTTTAATTCATTGGCGGAATTTCGGAACTTGATCATCGCTTTAGTAACTATAGCCCTCCGCTTTAGTATAGTCAACAATAAAGGTTGAAATTCCTAAGAAAATGAGCATCCTTCTTTCAGATAGTCACGACAAGGAAGAACCCTATGTATCGTTCTTAAATGGCTGTAAAATCCGTGAAAGGTACACCAGCAGCATTAAGCAAGCCTTGTCGACGAAGTAAAACTCGTCGATCTAACGACTATGATGAGCAAACCCGTGATTATTTGTTTATAATAACAATTATAGTTTACTAGTGCCGCCCAAATGAAACAAAGTTGAACTTTTTAATGAGATTTTACCTAGATATCGCCGGCAAAAAAGGAGGACCGATTTTAGAACAATGTCATTTAGATATAAAACTCTGCCTTGTACCTAGAGAGAGGGCGAAAGAAATCGTTTTCACAAATCCTCGTCGGTCAGTTCATTAGCCGACGACTGAAAAGAGTTTTCAGCGACTCGGAAAGGATGTACACCATATATAAATAGTGTACGTGCACTCTCAAATGAAGCTGTCGGTCCAACCATCAAAGACGTTTGTATAGTAGTAACAGACGAGACGTGATAGACTTCCACACATTTGCACGGAAGACGATGGCTTGAGGGGCCTCAAGCCAGCACAAGCTTTTGAAGGTTTAAGAACAACTCGAGTGGACGAATCTCTCAAGTTTCTTCCCTTGTGGGAATAGACCACCAAATTGGCAGCAACTTCTGCTCAATCTAAAGTTTCATATTAGTTCCTTCTTTTTTTGTCAGCGTACGCGAATCAAAAACCTTATGGCTTGAGCCCATTCGCTAAATATTTAGAGATTTCTAGCTTAAGTTGAATATTAGTGAAATATCAAAGCCCGACTGTTCACTCGGCATTTAGTGGACCGAAAGACGAAATCCCATACCCGGCTTGTAACCAAAAAATAAAACTAGACGTAGTAGCGGAAGAAAGACTCTATGCCTCGAATTTTAGCTTAACATTTATAAGTACCCCTCGCCGTATGAATTGAACCATTTAATATTATATTCATGTTCTAAATCTAGCATATGTGGCAGAATATAAAACAACAGTCGGATTTATTGAGTCAGCGTCAAACATTTCCAACACATATGCATTACGATTCTCATCAGCGCCCATAAGTTCCTAATTAAAAATCTCATAAGAACGCACAAAATCATGTCTAAGCCTATATGAAAACACTAAATTCAGAAAAATGCCTCGAAGTCCCTTAGTCCCACAGGACGCTTGCTTTGCAGTGATATCAGTGATGTAGCTAAGTAGAATAGCGAGCATGGTCCATCCTGCAGCACAAAAGGAAAGCGTTACTGGCAGGAAGCATTAAATATGTTTCAGGGGCATCATTTTTTTCATGACCACCTGCGCTAAAGTTAACTAGATTTAAGCTTCTCGTATGACTGCGACCGTTTGAAATCTATTTAGTTAGTTTGATTACTTGACCGGATAGTTAGGCTTTCTAGAGGGTTGGCTGTCGCCAGATTTTGGTTTCACTTGATCCTACCTGTTTCTAAATCAAGGAACTAATGTCTGAAGTACTGATAATGTTGTTGGTAAAAATAGCGGATTCACATCAGATTTCGACCTTTAAATTGAGCTGTTCATAGAAAATGAACCCGGAAGGGGCTGGGCGTAGTTTTTCGCTCGACTCTCTGCACTATATCAGTGCACTAGTCATCGTGGTCTTATCTATTAAACTGTCTCTCCCATATAGCGTCGTATCACAATGAAAATCATCCAGCATTTTAGGTCTTGAGCGGAGTTCTCCACATTCAACACCACAAAGGTTGAAGGCTATCTCGTCAATCGTTGAAGTGCTTCTAGTGTCTGGTCTTGTCGACCTTTCTGCCAAGCAGGCATAACAATCGGTCCCTAGCAAACTTCCAATTATTACCCTCTAGTAAGGCCTTGCCCCGGAGGCTACAAAAATTGCTGAGGCAATCCCGACGCTCGCAATACCATAGGACTGCGCAGATAGCAGTCACACTTACATTGACACCAGGGGCAACTCACGCCCATACTGTATCGGCAGGGAAGGAAACAATTGTATCAGCAGAAGCGACAATGGCTGGAGCTTCCCAGATTCGGCAAAACATAACTCTACATTGTCAATCATACATTGCAGAAACATGCGGACAGATAAAGCCAGACAGGAAGCCGAAAAATGCTAGTAGAAGGCGATATCCTTCGATGCAATATGGCCTTTGTAAATGTATATATATATATATATATATATATATATATACATGTGTCCGTGTGGTGAGTTGTCAAGGCGCATGAAAGAGAGAGGGGATCATCCTATGGGTAACGTTTGCTCAATGAGTCTATCAAGAAAACATTACCAACCAGTCATCCCGTCACGTAACAAAAATAAAATGTATTACATGTATTTGGGCGTATATATCACCGAGAGAAATCTCAGCCACCTACTCCGCTCACATATAAAAAAATACAATAGCATCTTTACTATTGCATAGTAATCCATTGCTGTGTCCTCGCCTCGGAATGATATTCTGCTACAAAAAAAAGGAAGTATAAGAATATCGGCGTTAAGGTTGCAGAGATTCGGCTGTATTTCTATCCACGACGTAAAAATAAGTACAGCCCAATTTCACTGAAAAGCAGGCACTCGATTTTAGAATTATTGTTGTGATTTTGGTCCTAGAGGTGCTACGTTCTACTGTATTTATTTATGAGGAAATCATTACCAACTAACGTGGCAAAAATGAAAGAATATATACTACATATATATACCACCGAAGGCCTAATTTGGCCACATTCCGCTCAGATATAAAACAAATGCAATAGCACCTTCACTATTGCGTAGGTCACTACTGTGTCCTCGAATGAAATTGTAATACAAATCGAGAAAGGGAATCTCAAAAAATCGGAGTTAGGGTTAGAGGAATTCGGCTGCATTTGCACTCATGACTTAAAAATAGATAAAATGCAATATCATTAAAAAGCAGACATCTGAATTCTAAAATTATTGCTTTTAGAATTATTCTAGAACTGACTCTGAATTATCGTTGTTAAACCTTGGTTCTAAACGTGCCACGCTCTGTTGTATTTCCCAATTGTAGTACAAGGAGAAAACGGATTGATACAATATTTCCGGATTATCTTGTGCTAGATCAATTTCGTGATATTTCGTTCCAGTTAATGAAATACACACCTTTCTTTACTAGATTAAATTTTTTTAATACTTTGGCCAAAAGTATTGTTTATTTCAAATTTCCTGTTCTATTCTGATATCTAAAGCGGAAATGGAATCTGAGCTCTCCGTCAGAGATGCACAAAACATACGATACTTTTTGATTCTCTGATAAGCCTATAGAATAGTTTTAGATAGCTGAAAATTGGCACATGGACAAGATAAATAAAACTAGCAAATTTTTCGGCAGGACTTCTGGCGGGATTTTAATGGCACTAATTAATTTAATGGCATAATAATCTCAATTCTAATTCAAAACATAATTATTCTAAAGCAATGATATGTTAGAAAGGTATTATTTTAACAGGTTCGCGTTAAAAAGGGTACCACGTTTTGACATTGCGCCCTTCAGTGGGGAGGTGATTATGACGAAATTATTTTACGAACTGACGCGCAGCGTGAGTGAGGGGGTACGCTCTAAATTCACGTGTATGCAAATAGATCTAAACATGCGCATAGCTGCATTGGCCGTGTATCACATATAATCGACGTACCCCAATTTGGTGTAACGAAGGTTCTTTAAACGTCGTATCTGGTTTCAACCTGAAAAACATCTAACGCATTCTCCTATCCCTTGGCAAGGGTTCCACGGCTTTGATCACCTTCGGTCTCTGGGCGAAAGTCGATTTCGAATTTGAAGCATCAATATGATGATATCAGTAGCGCACAATTTCGCCATAGCCAAGTAGACGTCTACTTTCACAAACGTTGGGGAAACGGTGCTATCTCAGCTGTGCGAGATTAGAAATGGTTCTCGTTATACAATTTATTTCGATTCCGTGCTTCTTTCTATACGTAATGCGCCTAGATATTTCACATTCTGTGGCAGGCGTGTCCCAACCAATAGAAAAGCTGATAAAACACATTGTGAGGATATAGCAAAACGGCGCATACATTTGAGCAAGTTGAGAATTTTTAAAAATGTGTACCCCAGCAAAGCTTCCTCCTTAGTTAAGGGGCTAGTTTAATTCTAACTTATCTAGTTAATCCAACTATTTAGCGTATTTCTTTTTCTTGCTCCTAACTTGAGATACAAGCATTTTGCAACAATGGACAGTATAGTAGTGCTAACTATATTTCAAAAAATAAAGCTTCTCAGCGCCTGCAGTGGCTGAAACGGCCTATTACCGCTCTTGGCCATAGATACGGCATTTTGGGATACGCCTGCCGAAAAGATCACTCGTAGGGAAGAAAAAATCTGAGATATTTCGGTTTCACGTTCGCTATATTCTGAGGCGGTACAAGTCACAAACGTCACAAAGTCACGCTGCTAGCATGTAGATGAAGTGACTTTCATAAAGGAGCTCGTAACACACTAAAATAGAGTACAAGGTAAGCGAATTTACAAAAATTGCACCTTGTACTTAACAGCCAAGACACGCAATTAGGCATTTAATCATATTAACACAATTGGAAACTCTATAGCAAAGCGTTTTAGCCACCCGTAAGATAAAGGCTTCTAGTGGAAACAGACATACTATAAAGAATTTAAGGATAACGTTAACCTAACGGAATGAGC
The DNA here is from genome assembly GCA_002081605.1 of Tropilaelaps mercedesae. NCBI lineage: Eukaryota > Metazoa > Arthropoda > Arachnida > Mesostigmata > Laelapidae > Tropilaelaps > Tropilaelaps mercedesae. The sequence continues at coordinate 27,862 of MNPL01033511.1, read as the reverse complement.
ATGGAGAGCCGTATGCGGGACTTATGTGCACTGCCTCCTGCCATCTTGTTTTCTATATATACTACTGTGAAGTTTCTCCTTGTGATGTCTGTTGATCTCCCTTTGCCGATATTAATGTCTACACGGCTTGGACCTTCACCACCTCTTCGACCGACTTTGTATTGTATGCCTAAGCAGTTGAAGGTACAGTGCAGTTCAAGCAGCACGATATGTTGCCTGGCGCCCGGTTCGAATACAGCACCTGGTAGCAGAATCTTGCAGATCACCATCTCACAGACTTGTTTCCGCTATATCTAGCCAGAACCGCTGAAACAGACCAGACGTATTGAACAAAACTGCATCGGCGCCTCTACCCTGGCAGTGATTAGGCCTCGGATGCTTGAGTCCGCTTAACTATACTGGTGTTATATATATATATATATATTGACACTACACTAGTGCATTGATCGATGCCATAACCTTATTCGGTCCCGAATGCTGGAAAGTAGCTAAGTACGCCCAGGATTGATAAATCGGGTTGGCCTTTCTAGCCAGGAACTAGTCCGCTGTAGGGGCTCCGACAAGATCAGCAACAAGAGCAACACTTAACGCTTCTGCATAAACAAAATGAGCAAAAAAACGAGAGAAAAATTATGTGCATGAAGACATCAGCGGGTAGCGTAGGTTGGTTACAGGGTTGGCGGTGGAAAAATGTCAGACGATGGGGAAGCAATATTAGACCCGAGGCATAAACAGAGACAACACTCAGCTGAGGCAAAGCGATTGGATCAAAATTTGATCTAATCGATTCGTCGCGAGAAAACGATTGGTTGCGTTTATTGGTTTCTTCCGTACCAACACTTTTGGGCAACAAAGTTGACGGACAGATAAGGATAAGAAAATTTAATATTGCTATCTACTGAAATCATTTGGATGGCAGTTCTTTCCCGGGTTTAGTCTAAGTGACAGCTATTGAGCTTTTCATAACAATAGTTTCATTTCGTTATGCAAATACGGTGTACCTGTGTCAGCGTGCGTTGTTCTGTATGAATCATTATTGGACGTTCATTGGTGCCCCCCTGCCTTCCCAAATACTAAGACAGTCTTCGCTGAACACTCCTTTAAAAAATGTCTTCATGCGAGAGCTACCATTTTGTGCATTGTTTCCTCATTTAGCCGCTGGCTATTTTGTTTTCCCGGCTGAACGAAAAAATCCTAAAAGAAGCCTGAACATCGGTGGCGTTACTGTTCTGCGAACTTTTGTTAATTCTACTCGCCTAACAGCAGCTCTTCTCAACAATCGTGAAGTTACTAAATACAAGAGCCTTGGAAGCGTTGCATGTGTCAACGCATGCAAAGAGGTCGAACACCAACGCTCATTTTCTGTTTTATGCAGCCGCCTCCCCTCTAATCCACCTCCTGACGCTCCCATTTCGGTGAATATCCTTGCGTGTCGTTATACTATGTTATCCGTCTATTATGGAAGACGCTACCAAAAAAATTGCGAAATGACACACATCCAACGTATGCTAGACACAGTGGGCAATATGATGAGATCCCTGTTGGCGGTCGTGTCGTTTCTTGCCGCTATTTGCAGTATCCATTGTCAAAACCAATGTTAATGCTCCGCTCGTTGCCCAAAGAGCCGCAAGAGGGTTCTCCGACGTATCGATACGCCTGCCGCAGTGCTGGCGAAGAGGACAAAGCAGGCCTGAGTCACGCGTCATCACAAAGCGACTTTCTTTTCACGCAGGCCCACGTCGAATCCGTAATCGAGTGTAGCGTGGCTAAGAAAAAGCATTTTTCCTGTGACCTTCCTTCACAACTCTCCTCACAACAATGCTGGAGTGGTGGATAGTCGAAAATGATTTAGTATAAATGTCCATGATTGTCAGCGGGTGTTCTTCTTTTGCTTTCAGTCTAGTTGGAAGATTGTTATAACAGAGCCAAGTGCAATGACTATGCGAGTGGGCAGACACCGAACAAGTCTGAGAGGAAAGCCCCGCTCGGAGTTTTTCGTAAAAAATGAGGATTCTCATAGTTGGGTATCTCGCTTCTTGTCGAAGCGATGAGTGACGAGATGATTTGACTGTATCAGTGGAGCACTAATATCAGACGGAATTTTTCGAAGAAAAGAACTGAGGTTGTTCTTCTGGCTACTTAGAAGATCGATGTTATAAGGAGCCGTTTGTGACAGTGGCATGTGAAAAAAGAAATTACTCTCCATTCATGTTGTTACTATATTGGAATTTTTCTCCAAATTGCTTACGTTGCATGCCAAGGCAATAACTAATCTTTATCGACTCGAACGCTTCACTCTAAATAACCTGGAATACAATTGTAAATAATAAAAACTCTATCTTGATACAAAATCGGCCAAGAGCGAAATTATAATGTAACGCACTCTGGCGCCTTGACTCGACTTAACACTTCACAAATATACAGATATATATAATTTTCTTTGACGGTACTTCAAATAATCGAGTTCGACGTGAGCACCGCACGCAAACCTCTTCATTCGTTTGACTTCAAATCGAGCTCGTCTGAAAGAAGAAAACATCCACCAAAAAATGACATACCAGAGCCCAAACAATACACGTAATGAAATGCGATAAGAGATGATTATAACGAAGGCGCCGCTCTGTCCGAAAATAGGTAGATCATAGCAGAAACAGAGATAGCCCTGTTGGTCTAATGTCCGTGTCGAGTAAAGTCGATTTTCGCCTTTGACGTTTTGTTTACAAGTGGACGGACGAGATTGACTACTGCCAGAGAGAAAAGGAACTACTAGGTGACCTGAAAGACCGGGTGCCAGGGGCAGTATGTTGCTTTTATGAGCTAAGACGCGTCAGATATGTGCTAGCATCGAACGGAAGTTCAATATGTTGACGGCCTAATATTCTGATTTTAGTTAGAGTTATTATATGGCTATACATGTAGGACAGACTTTACATAGCTAAAAGCATTATAATATATTACGTTTATTGAATGTTCGTTCATTGAACTAATCAATGAATTAATCAACTAATCAATGAATGGGGAACCTGGGTCTTGTTCAGATACTCCGCAAAAGGCATCTCATGCAAGCTTCTTTAGAATGTCTCTGTGGTCACCATACCTTGTGAAAGAATATGATGTGCTTGAGGTGGGTACAATACGTCTAACAAGCTTTTGTCAAAGCGTTGCAATCCTCAATAGGGTACTGTGAAAATCCGTCCTATCACCGATCTAAATACGACTAAAATGCGATATCACGATCTTGCATCCTAACCCCTTCTTTATTATAGATAACGCGCTGATTAGCGTTGTCCTCAGCTCAGAAAAACCACAATTTTCGACCCCCTTCCCACGGGACAAAGATGAGCACTGTTTACTGCTGCTGGCTTCGTCCCCAGCCTCGTGTCAACTGGACTTCAGGTCGGTGCCTCCACGACCACTGAAATGAGGATCTCGTTAGCGCGACCTTCAGTACGCTAATGACTGGCTACAACATGAAGAGCCCGGCTGCGCGTAACTGAGAGAATGTTGATGTTCACCGAAAGGGAAGTATGTGGAGGTGAGGCATGCACGAGTCTCTGGAAAGCGCGATGTCCAGGGGTGCTGTGGTTCATTGACAACGCGGAAAAGTTAGACCACCATCATAAGGCGTAAATACCACTGCAACTTGTTAGCCAACAACAACCAGCAAACCAGCCCAATGAATACATTGAAGCGCACCGGGGTTGCAGCGCTTACATGTGTGTATATATACGTATTCCAGTGACTGCAGAGTGTGCATCACTTAGATTACCGTTAAGACCCTGTCTCGGAGGCACTTCCGGAGCGATGACGGCATAAATGTTAAAAGCATTGATAAACAAAATATATCTTTTAACTATAGCTAAAGCTGCTCGGTTGACATATACGCATACGCAGCAATGACAAACTGGTATAAAAAACGCATGGCTACATAGAACACCGCCAAAAAAGCAATGCGTTGCCGCTTTTTATTGTCTGCAGGAATCAAAACTGGTGTGAACGTAACATCATTCTAGGTCATACAAAGATTGAATTTAGTTGGTACGATTAGTTAATGAAAGACGTATTTTTTTAAACGTTTTCAGGTAAATAATGCGAGCAATTTACCCACTTACGGTACGTGTAGGTGAGACGCAAATATTAATTTTTTGAGCAAAGAAGTGCCCCAGAGCATCAACTTAATTGAATTCTACCACTGCCATTCCACTGAAAATACAATAATTGCTGGCCAAACCTCCAGCCGGATTCCAGACCTCGTTCTGCAAAATGTTCCTCATGCGGTGTCGCATATCCGATGATATCGGGACTAGATCTGGCGCTCTTTCGATTTAGACCTTCACTGCTTTCTGGCCAAAAGGGAGAAACGTAGGCCACCTGGATGCTAGGCTGAGACGTTAGTGAAAAAGCAGGAGAAAAAAGCACGAGCAGCTAGAGAGAATTCGTCAAGTGTACAGAGGTCAGCAAGTGCGTAATCGGAAGCCCCGGACAGAAAGGCTACCCTCTCACATGGAATGAAACTACAAATGAGGCCCTACAACTTTGGCCTGTTGGTAGAAGCTGGAGACGAAGGTGAAGAAGGAAATAAAGGCCTAGGCTAGAAGAAAGGAGCTAGAAAGTAGAACAGGTCAGAAACATCGCTCGACAGAAGAAACATGAAATGATGATTTACGTTCGGTAAGGATACGAATAGGTTTGGCAAGTTTCAGGCGACAATATGACAGCATGTTCGTCTTACAGAATCATCCACGTTTAATATTAATGATAACGCCTTGACTTTGCATAATTTATGTATATATAAGTTGATTGACCTATGTTAGGACCTTTGGGGACTTAGAGCAAGGATAGAACTTACCCTGCATCGTAATTCAATAGAGCGAGTTTCGAAATCCAAGACTTTGAAGAGGAATTTTAGGAGCGCCTCTGACAGAAAACCTTTTGTAGAATAAAATGCATATACATATATCGAAGTACAGAAACTCTTCGTTCTTTTATCGTAGGTCGCCGTGAGGTAAAGACACACCGCAGAACGCTGTACAGAACTTGCGCTCACGTAGTTGGTTGATATACTGAAGCCGACGCCGGCGCTTCCTTTTTTCTTAGCTAGCTTTCGGTAATGAAAGCTTCATAAATGTTTGTTCACAACCCAAAATTACCTGATAATACACTCTCGTGTGAGATCCAGGTTTGTCTTAGAATTGCGTCGTGGAATTTCTCCTGGCTAATCTAAGCGCTACGGCAAGGACGTCATTATTTGTTTTGCTTTTTTTCCGGTTCAATTACGCTTCTCATAACTGCTTTATGTTTTATTTGTTTTTTTTTCTCTCATAAAACTAAGAGTACAGGCACGACGAAAAGGAAAAACACTGCTGAGTAACGATACGACTGGAAGGGCAGCACACACTTTAAATAAATGTAAGCGTATCTTTTTTCTTTTCACTTTGCTATTAAACTCAGGGACGCAGGCGCAGACGAGTAAAGGATGGCACCCTGCGTGTGACATTCGACTGCAAGCGGTGAGCCTGAACGCCCTCTATATATTGTCGCCTGCATCGATAAGAGTTTAGTACATCGATGGGCCGAGGCAGCTATTGATGGCTAGTTGGAAGCAACCGACCCTAGCGGTGCGTGTCACCGCACGCTGCGTTCTTGGTGGGCAGCAGAGAATTGTTTTCCACCTTTGGTCGTGGCGCGGGTTCCGCGTCACGATGTCATGGAAAGAGACACTGAGGCCGGCTGAACCAGGGGCGTACTGTACAATAACAAAAAAAGTATACCCCGACTCTACTTGGTGGGCGAGACGAAAGATGGCCACGACAACGAGTTAACCAGTGAAGTTCTGACAGAGGAAACCAGGGAAACTTTGTGTGCCTTGCAAAGAGCGTAGAGATTTCGTGGCCCCGGAGAGTTTGGAGGGCGGGGGAAGAGAATCGGTTTGCTGTACGCCAAACAGTATGCGAGGAAGGTCGACATCAGCCGAGCAAGTCAGTCGAGAAAAGTAGAATCTAAGTTGAGAAGCGGAAGACTTAGAAACAATCACAAACACACCTAAGAAAACTGACAAGCAATAGCTCAGTAAAACACACTGGCTACTACTCAACAAGAAGATATTTACATATACATATATGCGTTATATACACATACGAACGAGTTGAGGCTTAATGTTCATCTATTTTTTGATTTTTTTCTATATAGCGCACAGCGTGAAAATCTAGAAAATTTATACATAAGTTTCACCAACCTTTCACATAAAAAATTGAATTCTAAAATAATAATCAGATTTTCAAGTATTCGTTTTTCAATATTCGCAATAACGTATGTGCAAAAACAGCAGCACAGAATTTTAAAACCTATTGTTTCCAGTTTCCTCGAGATCACTACTTCTAATTTATTCAGAGTACGATATTAATTCATGGCGGCACAATATATCGAATTTCACAGTTCACTGTGAAATTTTACTAAAATAGCACAAATATAATTTCACTGGAATTATATCGAATTCGGCTAAGTTATCATTAATGTTGCCTTAATTGTAAACCAATTTATTACAGCAAATTTTTTTTTTAAATTATTTGTGAGTTTCAGCGTCCGTGCCCTATGTTTTAAGACATTGCAGTTGAAATAGTTATGAAGAGAGAAGCCTTTCTATAGATATTTCGCAAAACTTGATGTTATTTTAGAGGTAGCTTAAATGAGGGTAATATCTAACTTGTAAATTTTTAGAATCCGAATTTTAAGATCTTTCTGACCGGATATATCTTAAAGACTACAGAAGTTCTTTAAAAACGAATGATTTGTTCAAATTTGAAATGAGTGGCATTCTGTAGCATGGAGCTTCCGATTGCAAGCACTTATCTAAGCAACGTATCAATATCTTACGTTATAAGAGCTCCAACAATGTAGAGACGGCGATTTTGAGGGTTGGCTAGTTAGAAGCACAATGTAATCATGCTTGAGATTTTATAGTGAACATAGTACACGCCTCTCTTTTCCACTTAGATCATGCGATCCATTTAGAACCATTCTCATAGCGACCTTGTTAATGGCCTGTTGCAGCCATGATAAACGTATGATATAGCGGGCTATGATAGCTACTTACTGCGAGCTACAATTCAAATGCCTATGCCCTATGTTGTACATACGAGAGAAATCGGAGTAGATCACTTGTATTCACATTATGTAACGGATTATTAATGAGATCTACAAAGTAGGTAGGTCAAGCGTAGCACTGAGTGAACGTGATTTGCGGTGAGTGGATTGTTGGACATACTTACTTTTTTTTACTCGTGTAATTCGTGCTGTTACAACTTTATATATTATGCGTATATTTAATATAACAATTAAGCAGCACATTTCAAGCATGGTGCCACTGTGTTGGGTCGTTGTTACATGAGCCAGTCAGACATTTAGGGGCCAGCTGATGCAAGATAAAGAGAAAAGAACATTAGTTTCAATAACGATTTCGCTAGGCGATTACTATACACTGCATACAAAATGTTGCTGATTTGTTTTTTACTATATCCGCCGGGCATTCAAATCTGGCCAGGTTTTCCTCGGGCATACTTTGTGCTTACCCCAATATAAATAAAGCGAAATTTCTGTCAACCGCTCATTTACCTTAAGGAGGACCGCTATGAGCCCCATTATATCGTGCTGTACAAGTGAAAGCTTCGTCTAGCTACCAATCGCGCCAAACGGTTTCCATGTTTGAATTCGATAGGAGGGGACTTAGTGCCATTTCTGCTTTGAAAGCAGATGGCCGGTAGTGAATTGCATCGCGTACTTCTTTTTAAATGGTCCAGATCTTTTCGGACCAGGCCTTCTACGATTAGTTCCTGTCTGGAGATTTCAAAAGCGGTGCTTATGTGAAGGTGATTCTTAGAATGTATATTTGGATTCAGTAGAATATTAGCTATTATTGTTAACGTATACGCATCCACTCTGGTATTGAATGTATTGAGTTTTAAAAAAACACCTTTATATAATTGCTTAGAGAAAGATTTAGCTCATAGCACATATATGTATATACACATATCGCATTTGTAGCGTGTTTCTAGTTAAAAGAAAAAGGTTGTTGACTAGACCTCTTAATGTTTGCTATTTGAACAAATAGGCTCTTACCAAACAAAAGATGAATGGTAAAATACAATGAATTAATATAACTAATAATTAATAAATAATAATAATTTTGACTTCCGATTTGGGTCTGGTCATGCCCTGAGGCTAATAGTACAACGCTCTCGACAAGCAAGGGTAAAGCTTTTCATAATGAAAGTACTTCATTTGACTTGTCTCTTAAGTCGATCTTAAACAGCGAATGACGATGGCACTATTGTCTAGCCAGTTTAGACTTCCTGTTGAGCTGTTGAAAAAATGTTCTTATTCTCTTGTTATACTATTTTGCGAGTCTTTGACCCAACGATCTGTTCATCGTCAGATTAGATCACACAGAGCACCGAAGTTCTATTGTAAAACGACAAGCTTGGTTGGCATATAAACCATCGATTACTTTGGAGGTTGAAACAACACGGTAGGTTGCGATAAGGCAATAGTAGAGAGTGCAAAGCAAGATACCGTTAGGCAGACTTCCTAAGATCGACTATGCTTCTAATTAAAGTCTCTGATCTATCGTGGGCTTGCTATCATAAGGGCGCCTTACGTTGCGCAATTTCTTATCGCCTCGCTTGTCACATTAGAGCACCCGAGGTGTATGAAATCGTTCTGTTTAAGGAAATATACAGAGAATATATATGCATATTTTTTACCCCAGACAATATGGATTCTAATTATTATGAATAACAGATCTTTATGCATATGGCACGAAACATTACAAACGACTCGAAGCACCTTTTTTAATATGTTTCTATTTATTATGCCTCGTTTTAAATATTTGCGGCCAATTTGGCAAAAAAACTGACAGCACGCAATGCATAGCTATCTCTGGAGTTGTTTTTCAAGCAACTCACAGATGTACCATATTAACACAGTTGCGTACCAGTTGATCCAAATTTTACGTTCTCACTAAATTTCCATCATCGCACGACACGTAATTTTCTTACATTTATTGTGTTGCCCACCTGATGACATCTCATTGACAGGCTTAACATAAAGCACAGTTCCTATCCCTGCCCTGGTCCTAATCAATCTGTCTATTTGCCACACGTATGTCTTGAGCTAACTTGTATTACGGCCGTCAACCTTCCGCAACGGTGTCGTGCCTTAAGGTCAATGCCTTAAGGTCTGGTTGTCTAACCTTCTCTGCCTGTGCATATGGTCCTCCGTTGCGTCTGCCTTCTAACGTGTAGCGCCTTCAACGCCTTGTCTAACGTCATGTTATCAAGCGAACCCATACAAAGAAAGGCCAGGAAGAAAAAACCTAGTTTCCCTTAACTCATTCCCTGCGTCCTGTGTCAACGACCAACTGGCGTTTGCCGTATTCGTTCTTTTTTACGACCGACGCTTCAATCTGAACCCCGAGGCGAATGTCCAGTGTTCCCTCTCTCCGCATCTGCTCAGATGCGTCTAAGGCCACGGAAACATTCACATACTTAATCCTAATCGCGTCCGTCTGTTTCCGGCTTCACGCGTGAGCCGGTTTCACGAATGCATATATGTACATACACGAGGCATTGACTTTGTTAGAAATCTACTGTTTGCTACGTTAAATATATGGGGCCAGTGTGGGGCTAATCCATTGTTCGTGTGCTCTTTTTACTGTGGAAAGCTGGTCAGACGGCTCTTCGTACGCACAGAAGTCCTTGTGATTGTTGTTAGCCTGCCAACAGTTGGTCCGTCGGTAGATGTGGCAACTCCTCTGTGTTCGCATCGCTGTTATTTATGTCAGCTGTTCGTGCTCTTATCAGAGTCGCCTTCAGCTTCCCTGAGCCGCTACACGATGGTAGCCCCAGTAAGGCTGTCCCACCACGCTACCTAATCTCGCATAAGCCCCACTTGTGCGCGATAGACAGCCGCAATCCGTTTACGTTGCACTGTGCTACTGAATACAGTGGGTTTCTCCAAGCGTCTGTGAGTGTTAGTTGCCGATTTTGCTGCTGTTAAACAAATTCACTGTCGATGTATTATCATCGTATGTATTTAGGTACAAAGGCTGTCTGGACTGTCTGCGCAAAAGCTGCATCCGGTTTCGCGGCGCCGCTGAATCAATCGTCTGGGTTTGATCTGACTGTGTGCGATTTACGTGACTCGGCGGACAGCAACGAAGAGTTATCCGATTGACACGCCATTCTTCTCTCACTTCCTCCTTTCAGAGACATTTAGGAAGCCATACTGAACAAGAATAATGTACAGACGTTTATAGAGTAGATATCATGATTATCTTATCACTTGTTTGATCGTTTAAAACGAATGGTCACGTGTTACTTGAATAACGGGAGGCATTGCTAAAAAAATAGCAAAACAACATAGCGCGTATGCATTTAGTCTGTCTATCTCTATAAGTCTAAGATTCTGCGTGGATGTCTGACGTGCTTTACCAAGGGCAAATGTTGTGAGAAATCGTCTTGGAAAATAGCATTTGCTTTTGCTGTAAAATCTCACTTTTCTGTAAGACGATAGAAGTAACCACTAATAACCTGCTACAATAATTCGCATACATTACAATACACATGCAATTTCCTAAAGGAATGGCGTCTTCTTTGAAGCCTTCGTTTTCAAAAGAAATGGCAATTATATTTTCATATCACACGACACAGTTACGTGCAAATGTATATATGCACGTACTATTACCACGTTCTACACGAAACTTCATCTTCTCAACGCCGATGCAAATTAATTAGCATTTAGCATTTCTTGGCCGCTGCGGCGGCGGTGACGGCTGGGTAGTCCAATCGTCGCAAAGCTACGCATGCCCTTGTTTGCGTCAGTACAAGGAAACTTAAGCGTTACACGCTCTGTATACACGAGCTGTGAATTAAGTTGGGTGCATACGAGTTGAAACGACCTGTACGACTCGTTAGTGGTGTCGTATGTACAGCATGCATTGTCTGTCCAACAACGATTCTGCTCGAAATCGATGCTCGAGTTGGGCTCTGACAACTTATTAACCACGGTTGCCTGTGCCATCGCTGATGAACGACGCTCTGTCGAGCGGCGATAGAGATCGTGTAGCAGTCACGAAATATTATCAACACTCGCGAGTCATAAACGGTCAAATAATTAATATTTATAGTGCCCTACTAGTTAGACAGCGTCAAGACGAACCGTGAGCAAAAGTAGTTGTAAGCGGTCAGCATGTACGTTTACACATTCATAATATCTATGGCAGTGCTCATGAGTTCCAACATGTAACCAGCATGGGCATGTAAACGCATTCAGTAGACGGAAGAACGCAATCCACCGTAAGTGAGTACCGAGTTATCGGGGCGAAAAAACAATGTTCATTGGATTCACTTGCTCGACGCCCAGTCTCTATTAGATCCAAATACGCCCTCAGGGGCCGACTGTGCGAATTGCTATCACTACCTCACTGGCCCGTCGACTCATTCAGACAAAAAAGAACCAATGGCTTAACCTATACGGCGTAGGCATGCAAGCACTAGCTTCACCTAGTTGATATTTATCCGAGGGTCAATCCAACGGTGCTAATTCAGGTCGCACACCAGGGCAGGTAACACTAGCAAACGCTTGGCTTAGAAGTTCTTTCGTATTTAGCGGATCTCAATAAATTTTGATGCAGGTAAATTCGATAATACAAAACTTCTTTACCTACTATGTATAGTAGAGTATCACCGACTGTGACATCAACGTGAGGTGGGTAGAAGCATTAAGCCGAAGCTCTAGAGAAAACAGATTCATCGTATTTCGTCGTTGAGAAATGAACCTTCGGCACTGCTTTGTGAGCATCCCAAATCGATAGTTTCACTAAGGCTACCAGACTGGGCTTAAGAAATTTCCGGGATGTTCAACGAGACGTCTAAAGACAAGGTTTTCTACGTGCTGCGGGGGAGAGCCATAAAAACCAAAATGGCACCACAAAGGTATCACAACGCACTTTAAAGAAATCCAACAAACCATAGAAATAGCATATCAATAAAGACACCACAGGGTACCATAGACTAAACACGAAGCACTCAGCGAAAAGTATAACGCAAGAAAGGTGTAACGGCGGTAGCGCAAAGGCGTTGCAGATGTGTCACACATGCGCCTCGAAAATCCTATGTAGGTGCCACTGATAGAACAAGTAGATACAACTACGCCTCAACTACGTCTACGGGGGAATACGTTTCCAAAGATAAGCATCGAAAGCCGAACATGTCTGTTAATGTATGCAATTAAAAAATCACCGACGACCGATGTCTGGGTGGCAACACAAAGATGGGAAAAGAACAGACCCAAGAAAGAGTTAAACTGCTTTCTTCACTATGCGCGGTTCTACCATCTAATGCGTATTTTTTTATTATTAGATATAGAAAAATTAAGCGAAACTACTGGTACACCTCACCGAAACAATGAAACAGTCATCACAGCGAACTCAAAATAAAAAGATGGCTTAGCAGTTATTTGACGAAGCGCGCCAAAGTGGTGGTCCCAAAAATCGGCTTCGGAATGCTTCGGTAACGATTAAATATCGGTAGAACGAGGCAACGCACGGGAGGATGGACATTCTTTGCACTAGGAGCCTGATTTATAGCTAGTTTTTTGTCCGAACTGTTGGCATGCAAAAAAAAAGCCGTTTCCAGCAAACCCACACAGAGTAACGAAGTGGCACACTTGATTGCGATCAAAAACTTGAAAAAGGACGGAATGTTTTATAACGTCCACCTAGCATAACTCACTGTCAATAGCGCAATTATCATGGAGATTACAAAAAGAAAGTGAATGTTTGTCCTCTGACACGGCCAGTCACTAGCTCAACAAGTAAAGTACGCATCCATGTGGAAATGCATGACAAGTGTTCAAACAGAAAATATGACTACAGAATAATGGTATAAAGAATATTCCTTCATGCATCGAGTACATGCAAGAGCAGTGAGAAATGAGGTGTTTGTGTGGGCTACTAGAAAGTCTCGGCACTTTGCAGGGCCGACATATTTCCGCCCTGCGTACCGTCAACAGAAATCTTGGCTATGTACTAGCACATGACGTAGCAAATGTAGACGTAACAATTTGAACCAGCGTCTGCATTTACTTCTGTATGCACAAGGGTCGAGTATAGAGGATTCTCATATGGTAGGTGTATCTAAAGTCCGACTAGCCCTAACTTGATCCACGATATGTTGGCTGACCCCGCATTCCTTTTTTTCTTTTTCGCTACTGAGTCCATGTGGACCTCGCTATGCGTAAATTGCAAGGAACAGTCGTGCCAGCATGCCGCTAGATGAACGCCTCCATTAATCAGTGTTTGGCTATAAAGTCCAAAATTACTTGCTGAGGAAGTATTCACCTGATATGTCAACGAACTTCGAAATTTCTGAGGGGTTGTGCAGTGTACGGCAAAGTGTATAACGAATGAGCGAAAATGATTTCTATGTATTCACCATTCTCTGCAGGCATACCGAATGGCTCTGCCGCGCTTGAAATTGCGTGTTCTCTTGATTATCTAATAAGTAACTTCGAGTGGATGGACGTTATCTCTCGCACCGCGTTGACTTTACCCATCGTCTGCTCTAGCATAATTACGTGAATTAGGACCGCAGTAGTGTACGCTTAAAGCTGCATTTAACGGTCAATGATGAATTTGAACTTGTTAGGAATATATAGTTCTCCGAGTGGACGCCCACTGCAACAGCTCGTTGCAACTTCATTCGTTCGTGCTCTTTTTACTAACAGCTTTGTCGCAAGCAGGTTGTGTTGAGCCGATTTTAGGCCATGTTATTTTGTTATACTACGTACAATATGGACAACACGTTTTTATCGTTTGACCGATCAGCTTGTCAATATAACGCTACGTGTTGCATTGAATTAGAGGTCTTTCCTGTAATTCTAGTGTCCACTCTGTCGTAATGAACCGATGTTATCCAAAGATTAGCAAATCAACAAAAGTGCTGTCGTGTGACTTCGACTAGCCACTCAGCCTTGTACAGCGCTCGAAAAAAACGAAGGATCTCTTGAAAGGTCTTTGCTAGACACACATCAGCAAAGGGTATAGTGAAGAAGTCTGTTCGTAAACTACTGTACTTGAGGGTCACACAATGCAGAAGGACTCGCTAGCGAACGGTGATGGGTGAAGCGCGGACGGTTCTAATATAAACTTTGTAGACTGTTCGAGCTGATCTTAGCTCACCTCGGAAGTACCTTTGTGACCGCTTGATGACTCAGAAACCCTCGTAAACCTTGTACGTCTGAACAGGAGTATGTTGTATACGCATCTACCTAACATAATATTTAAAATGTCTAATCCTACACACACAGTTTTTCCTGTTTTTGAGTTTTAGCGAATCAACGCGGAAATATGGCAAACGGCATGATATTTACCTTAAAATACCCATTATCATGGCTAGCTTTCGTTTTCAAAGCGTTGATTCTTTCTAAACTCGGTTTTTGAAACTTCGCCGTGAAGTGAGAGCGCTTATTAGTATTTCTCCATCGCAATATAAAAAGCCGGTTTCTGAACAAAGTTGGCCTTTTCAAATAACAGATCATTATATCGGCATGAGAAGTATGTATACATGTGTGTATGAATATACGGCAGATTGGGAGCATCGGTAAGCGTAAGAAACCGATTCTAGCCTGTCTTGGATTGTATCTGAGCATTAGCTTAAGCTCTTATGGTTTCGTTTTTTGCTAAGTAAATAATTAACATTTCGTCAGAACCACTCACGTGATATTTTAGTAGGGGGCCCTACGAGTACAACTGTCGTGTCTACATTTATACAATTAAAAAATATGTATGTTAACTACAGCTTCACGGGCTACAACTTCCGTATCTTCGTTTGCTGATACATCATATTTCCGCGTTGAGTAGCAACGATCAAAGCAAAATATCAAAATATTCGCCTGAATCTATTTAAAGTCGAGGTCCTTAAAAGTTGCATAGCACAAAAATTGGATTTATGGCGACGAGAGTTCGCAGTCTCCTGAAGGTCAACAACTTTCTCAAGTATGTACAATCGTTTTATCAGTGGGCTTGGCGTTTGCAGAAGCAGACGAGATTGCAAAACCTGGTATTTGACGGAGTGGATGATTTGGAAATCCCTGTGGGTGCTCGCGTGTTTCGACATATCTATACAGTTTGTCATCGTTTCATAGGGTTTGAAAGGCCGAAGCGTCTAGCCGGCACTCAGCTATATCTGTACTTCATCAGACTCGAGCATCAAGTGTGCAAACCAACTGCGTACACTTAGAGAGATGGCCTTTTTCAACTTGTGGCGAAGCTAGATATAACGTTACCTTTAGTAGTGCTTCCCGCAGTGACCATCTGGCAATGCCTGCTGATGGTGAAGCCAGAAAAAATATTGAGAGGGGCAAACTGCTTAGTTCAGCCGAAATAAGCAAGTAGAGTAGCTTATTGTATGCCAACGCACTGAGGTTCGTACACCTACCAAAAAATTTATAATGAGTATTTAGGTAGATCCTTGGCAAATTGTCATTCACGCTTGCAGTCGACAGAACCTATTGGCCTCTGCCTTATATTTTCACACAACTGATTAAAAAAATCAGCAAGTACAAGAACCGCATCGATTCGCATGTGCTCTTCGGGATTTGGACCGGTTGCTCCGTGGTTGAGATCCCCAGAGGGTAACTTTAGACTTCTCAGAGTAGCTTTTGCCTTGCTCTCTATGTAGCGTGAAATTTGCAGGTCTTTTTGCAATAAACGCCTTTTCTCTCATTCTCTCCTACATACTTAAACAATATAAATGTGCAATGCATGTTCATCCGTAAGCTAGTTTTTTCAAACCCATCTACCATTAAAAATTTGGACGTGGACGTGCATTGGTCTTTTTCTGCCATCGAGCGCCTTTCTGGCGATGCCTTCGATTTCTCCAATATGATCCCAAAGAGTACTAATGCTTTTTTGTGTTTTCTTGTACCACTAACAGTGCACCCAAGTGCAGCACGATCGAAATTGAAACACAAGGTACTGCTTGAACCGTATAAATCAGAGGTGCCCACAACTTGCATGCGATCGTATCAACTTTTGACCAGATTTAAGACTAAGGAAGTAAAGGCTCCAGGTTGTTTGTCGATTGTTCTGTACATACGTCTGCAGCCATATAACTTAGTTCATCTCGGGTTACATTTGTTGACAAACGGAGATGAATGATGGAGGGGTACTATTATTAGTGATATAGTGTTTAGAATACTACCCATAACAAATGCAGATGGTGTTAATAGGAAGTCAGCTGCATGTTCTCTTCAAATTTATGTTTAGTTTGTGACGTCCACCTTGCTTAATACAGATAGCGTATTTCATATCGTAGTTATGACCGCACGTTTGAAGCAGTTTCGAGCTCATTTCGAACGACCCTGACGTGCGCTAGAAAGGTATTTTAACGAGATTATTTCTGAATTTCTACTAGAACGAATTGAATTCTTCGCATACATACTACAAGGCAGTCGAAGATGCACTTCATGAATGCGCAACATCTTGTAACAAATGTATACATGGATACTTACCTGCCGCAAATTGACAGAAAGCTTCACGTAAAACTTGTACCAATAATTAGAAAAAGTTTCCAAAGTGCATTCTAAACGCTTGTGTCACTCCCTGGTTTACTAGAAACTAATTTTACTTGAATCTGCCCTAATCCAAAGCATTTAGAGTTAAATGAAGGTCGAGCATTCTATCTCCCAAGCGCCTGACAGGGTTTTAGACACTCTAAAAGGGCCTTTCTCCTTCCGGGTATAAATACGCGAATGTTAGTCAATAGCGGCAGATCCACCAGTCTATGAGGCCTAAGAAGTGTGTCATTTAATAAATCTACATCAAACTGGTCAATAAAGTGAGACATTCTACCCCAAATGGAATATTTATGCATATCCTTTCTCTGTCTCTTTCCGATCCCCTCTATGGATGTAAATTCCACAAAGGTCCACTCAGTCTAGACGAATCAAGTGCTTTGATCTATCGAAGCTGGGACAACATTTGGATGCTTGTCGGTGACAGATGAACGAATTGTAGAGATGCCGTCTGAAACACGGCCCGAAATACCAGTTTTCGGCCCACTCCACTCCCGTTCTTACGCGGTGTCCTCGTCAGGACAAACTAAGCGTAGAAATAATCCATCTAAATGGAAATGCGTTTTTACAGCAAAGCTTTACGTATACGGAAGCTTGCATTGATAGAGACAGCTACAGCAATCTCTTCGATGCTAACGGAAACTTCGAACGGACAGAGCTCCGCAAAAAAAAGGTGTTACCTTAAAAATGCCAGATTCCGAATTCTGTTCTAACATTCAGAAGACACCCAGCCGCCACCACCTATGGCCGGCGTGAAGCGGCAATGGAAAGGAACGCCCTTGTGACAAAATTAGTGGCCCAATTTTAACATAAACAGGCATTATCCTAAATCTACGTTCAGCAGCAACGTGGAGAACACAAATGGCAGCTGACCTAGCAAACGATTCGTTGACTGTATAGGCCCCGTCGCCCGATCAATCAGGCCTTCTTCGTCCAGTTCAAGCTAGTGGAAACGATAGAAACGGAAAGCTAAAGGCCAGATATGTCCTTGAAAAGTGCAGGGGGTAGGCTGAACAGACCACGAAGAATCGTTCCTCGGTATCGCATCGCCAATTCGTTTGCATGGTGGAGTTCGTCCCAAGAGAACTATCCGACAACGAGATCGAGCTCATAAAGAGCCTATTATAAAAAACCTATTTATGGGGTACGGACTACCCGCGCCACGTAGGCAATATCCTGCAAAAGCCCCACCAATTACCGAACATTCGGGCTGACAATCGGAGCGAGTGTACCTCGCGCGGGGCAAAGCGAAATTCATAAATAGGATAGGCCTACGGAATGAAGGGCATTTTTTTTCGTAACCCATCCTTCCAGATGCCAGCATTGATCGGAACGTCAACAGGTTGTTTGTGTGCCGGAACGCATTATCACTTGCGTTTTTTGCCCCGGTCTAACCTTTGCGAACCTCTGCGAGTCGTCGCTGTGTAAAGATAGCATATCCTGTTTTTGTTCGGCAAGAATGTTTATTAGTTTAACACGGGCAACCAGCGTGCCCCAAAAATGTAACGGCCAAGATTTAATCATGACATGATGACATCGTTGCTTCCTTTGCGTATCGGATTCTTGTATAACGAAATCGCTTGCGCAGTGCAATATGCGACAGATGGAAAAACAAAGAAGTTGAAAAGTTGCGTCAAAAAGAAAGTTATGAGGCATTTACATATAGATAGTTTGACCAACTACACGTGTTTCTGCAAATATTTAATGTCTTTAAAGTTCACTTCTATAACATATAATTTACATTGTTCTACACCATAGATGTCAACTTCTACGTAGATAAATGCGAGTTTGCCGCATATCATATGCATTTCTCTGCTCAAGCCTAAGCACGAGGAGTGCCTATGCACAAGTTGGAGGATTCACCAATGACTAGACGGGCAGCGAAGCATATCTTAGTGTTACGTGGTCTTTGCTGTTGGATACACTGTATACGTAACACTAAGCAGCCATCTTCTGCTACAACCTTTCACTACTTCTGCGACTCTTCCTGCGCTCTTGCGTGCATCCATTTATCCCTAACCTTCCTCGAAAAGTAGCGGTAATGATTCCCGTCTCTGAGGCTTTGTGTTCTTCCGGTGGAACAGAATGGACAACGTCAATGGTGACAATTTCTCCTATCTTCCAATCTGCATCCATGAGCTACTACTGTTATTTTTCCGTCCCTTCTGATCCTAGTTACAGCTTTGCTGTGTCTCACGCAACCCGCCTCTATCTTCCTATTTTCCAGACCACCAGCCATGTTTATTGGAGCGGTACACACTGCTTTACTGTGAGCGCGTGCAGCCATGCGACCTGTATTGTAACCTATTCACCAGTAATTCGCACGTCTCTAGCACGATTTCAGCTTCTGGTAGTAATACTGGTGTTCTGTGAATTAACTTACGGCTTTCGTGTTCGCAACTCCATAACAGATGAACAAAGTACAGCGGTTCGAAGTAGGTTTATAACCACACAGGATTTGATATACTTTTGTGAATTTTCTGAATGAGAGCCTAGATAATGGAATGGGGCATCCGTTGAGGTTTTTACCTTACGTGCGGTCATGAATGTGAATGTCTGCAAAAACCTAAACGGTGTCATAAAGCTCCTTTGCTTGTCCTTTGCTTGGCGCAATTTATGTATGCAAACTAGCGAGACACACACATTACACAACATCAACCTTGTTTTGCGCAAAGCTGGTCCCCGTTCATGTTACTGCAGTGAGGTGATATGTGAAATCTAGTGTATGTTTTTTCACCTGAATAATCATGTGCTCTCCGGTAAAACGAAACATGAACATGAACGATCTCGAAGAGCCGATGATCTGAATGTAAAATCTGTATTCGTAATGGAAGAACGCACGAATTGATTTTCTGTTCGTTATCGACATCACTGTTTAAATTTTGGCAACTGTTATGGTTGATTTTTGTCGACACACGTTGAATACTCAAACGCTTCAAGCCATTTTAACCTTTAACTATGTTACTAAATTTAGTTTGCACATAAACGTATTATCACGAGTAATCAGTCTCTAGTTGATTAACCCGCTTTTATAAAGATTATCGTCAATTAAGTCGTGAACAGCCCTTTGAACGTTTCGAGCTTGACTAAATGGAGCCTATTCTTCATTGAGCTCCGATTGCTGAACGAGTTAATAAAAATAGATCAACAATAGACGTGAATGCCATAGCTTTAAGCCAGTGTTTCACGGAATCTTAGGGAATTGAGTGGCAAGGACGCACGAAGACAGAAGTTCCCGCATGGCTAAATGATTAAGAAGTACACACCCACGCACACACACACCTATAAAGTCTGCGAAAATCATTAGTTTATCCGCAGCTTAAGGCATCAAAGAAGCAAATGCACCTATTTGATAAATAACAAATTGTATTGAAAGATGTACTGGACCGATAGCTGGCAGGTTGTAGTCGCACTGTAGTCGCATTTAGACATGTGTTGAAGCAAATCCCGCGGCCCATGCTACGTTTACCAAAGACGCGAAACTGCCATATATTCGCTGCTTCCCTGCATTATGTCAGTATAAAAATGAAAATTTAAAATAGCTTTCGTTGCGGCTCCCTTTAACCTGCGTCGTTCTCGAGGTTGTGCGCAGTGCTGAAGACGTATTGGGGCACTACGGAGTTGATAAAACTTTGGATGCCGTGGCGGGGCTAACATGAATACCGGTCCGCACAATGACAGGACGGTTTGGGGGAACGAGCGTGCGGGGCCTAAAGGGGCTTATAGGCTGCTGCGGCACAATACCCGTCAGCTACGTTCGCCTACTGCGTATGCACATAATCGAGTTCCTCCACTTTGCGTTCCCCTATTTTCCAATAAGAGAATGATAGGACAAGTAGAAGTAAACACGCTAGTCGTATTCAAGGCTGGAGAGATGCCTTATTCTGAGGAACATTCGCACTGGTATTAAAGCGCATGTACGCCGTTCATTTTCACATATGCAATGGGACTTATTGTTGTGGTTCATTCACTTCATAACGTTGACCACTAAATTAGGTAGGGAAGAAAATTTCTAATAATAGGATTTATATACATTTATAATTCAGTCTTTAAAGAGCAATCCTTTGTGTCTTGATATGCTGTGCACAACTGATGTACCACAAAAACTGCCGCAATCATCTGCAGTTAATCTGTACTTTCTTCTACGAGCAAGGTGATACGCTTTACAATAGACGAGGCGGAACTTTGATAAGCTGAGGTTTCAAATCGAGGATTACCAAATGCATCGCCAAGAATGCCAAATAGCCAAAATAGTCTAAATACTAACTCATTCTTCGAGAACGACATTTGTGATATACAGCTAAGCAATTTTGAATATCTATTTGAATGTATATTTGAATATCTAACTCTAATATAATCATATAACGATATCAGTATTCCAAGCAGTGTACTCTGTTTTAATCCCTAACCCGAAAAATATTTTCAATAGACAAGTCAGGCGATTCAGTTGTTTCCCTCGATGGAAAGTGTTTAACTGCACCGGCGTCGAGCAAAATTGTTGTGTGTCCGTGTGTATGTTTCGGCTTGTCCATTGTTTTCGGAATTGTAAAGCCCCAGCAGACATCTCTAATCAAGCCGCAGTAGAACAGAGTGATCGAAATGAATAAACTTCACCTTATAAATCATTCTCATGATCGACAACAGGTGCAGTATTCAATTCGGTAGACAGCCTTCGGTCAGAGTGTTATTGCCGAACTACTGGGTGCTTGCAAGCGGTAGTAGGGGCGCGTTACCTTCACCACGATTTCATCTTGTCTGACGTGTTGCTACTCACCTACTTTGTACTTGTTAATATATATATATTATTGACACCGTCAATTCTTTATGTCTACTAGGTTTCACAATTGCCAAGTTTACTATTTGATACTAAAACTAAATCTTTTTATTCATCACCGCAATCTCCTGATTAATACGCACTGTTCTTTCATGTTTTTGGCAAGAGTCAACTAAATTGAGGCTAATTATTTTTTCGATTAGGTATAATTGGCGTCGCGCTATGTGCGTTTGCGCATCACCGTGGCGACAAAATATATATGTTAATTGTATGCCTCTAGTGAGACGTCAAGATAAAAAACGACCATGAGATAATTAGTCTAGCTAGCTAATTTTCTCATAATATATATAATGGATGAACAAAAAGTATTGATAATTGAAGAAATTTCAAAAAATCGTATCAAAGTTGAGGCTCAAACCCCAGTTCGCCGGGTAAATAAATCGGCTCCTTAGTTTCCTACCCCGAGGCAGTCAACAGATAATGGGTAAATTAAATTGCAACCATTACACCACCCGCGGCCAATGAGGTGGACCAAATAGCCGATAAATGTTTGACAGGAACAATACTAGGGTTTGTGGAGGGCGTGACATACACGCAACAGTATATACGAGTATGTGTTCACACCTTAGGTTGTAACATCTCGTCGTTGTTACGCATGCAGCTCGAATGGACTAACTGAATATTCTAGTGGCAACCTACACGCCCTCTCCCTTGCTCCCTTTCCCCCGTTATCGCGTGCTATCAAGGCAAGATAAAGGATCGTAAGGTGCACAGGCCATGACTGGATCTGTCAAGCTAGCTTGCATGTGCCGTGGATGTCAACCGAGTAGTAACAGTTCCCGTGCGAGTTCTGCATGTGAGCGTTCGTCATTGTCCAGGATCTGTTGTCCTGCCCTTGATTAAAGTTAGAGCAATTTTCCGTTTCATTTTCGCACTGAATAGCATTCTCGCATTCAAAACATGAAACTACCGTTATGATTCGCTAACGATTCCGCATCAACACGGTTCATACACTTCTCTCGGTGGCAGAAAGAAAACTGCATGGTTCAAACAGATATGGCTTTTCATATGGTATCTGTACATACGCATAGTAATAACAATTCGTATATGCCAGTTCTGTAGAACAAATTCTGTTTGTGCTATTGAAGATGGTCATTAGCAACAGCTCGTAGAGACTAGATGAGGTCGATAATAAAGGAGGAGTAAGTGGATAGTATGCGCTTATGTATTAAATTGGCAATTGAGGCGCAGTGTCTGACACTCTCTCGTATGCTTAAACCAGACAGGTGACTGTCGCATGACCCTCTCACATATTGCAGGCGGCATAGCCTATGATAGAACAGCGATATCCATTGTAATTGGGTACTGGCGACAGGAATGACCTGTCCAAAAAATATCTCATGTTTTTTTAAGAGACCGATCATGCTTATGTTCGACGAAGTTAGGATAGCAAATCGTTGAATAAATATTCTGAGTGGCGGAAAAGCAATAGTCACCAACTACAAAGTATAAGTAATATAATTGTTGATTAAAATTAAAAAAAGTAGAATTTAATTTGGTTAATTGAGAAGAATATACTTGAGGAATTGAGGAGGCATTGAGAAGAAGAATTTTAATATCGTTTTTATGCAAGGAATGGAAAGGTCGCGACGACCATGCGATTTCTACCATGCGATGCGAAAGCAAGAATTTATGAGCGACTAACCTGACAAAACTAAAGCCATTGTCTAACGCAAAGCTAGTTTGATGTGTCCAGTCATAGGTTTTCGATAGTAAATTGTCAGTGTTATCACGCAGGATCATTGTTGAACTAATGGTTTTTAACTTTGATATAGCACATCCGAACATAATATGGTGTTGATGTCATTATCGCAGTAACCACCACGTACACCGGTAACTGGTACACTAATACACTGGCAACGCATACGTAAATCCGATGACTATTCATTATTTTGTATGGCTGACTCTTTGAAGACGTGACCGCCCTTGATTTCTGTACGTATTAATTTTTTCCACATTATAGAAATATATTTATTTTTTTCAGGAAGGAGCAGAACCCTGCTTATTGGCGAAGAGTTCTGAAGGGGCGCGTAGTTCCAAGAAGTCCGATAAAAGGTTAGCAACGGATCCTTTTGCCTCTTTTTTGGTAAATGCGAAATTCCGAAACACAGCGAACAGTAGTAGATAATGCGGTGTTTGAAGATGATAAGATGATGGAGCTGACCCTATCTGCCGAGAAAGAAATTCGGAATGTCAAAAATGTTGAAAACTATAAAGGCAGACGATATATATATATATATATATATAGACAAATGCCATTGGTTCAAAACCCTACGTACGGAGAACAGATTGATAAGTGGCACCCACGAAAGTACCTATAATCTTCAGAATGACAAAAATGCAATCCAGGTTTCCAGTTCATGAAACGCTCGGATCCGGTTCGAGTTAACTGTATGAGAAAGCTTTCTTTCGTATCATTACGTTTCGAAAAGACACAGTTGAAATGTGGACGATGATACGATGACGAAATAATAAAAGTTTCCCTTAATTATTGAATGGGGTTCCATGGGAGAGGGTCTCAAAGGTTTTCGTTCCCATATGTTGCGATGTGTTGCCGGGGATATTTTTTACAATATGGCATGAAAATAAAGCTATACCTGTGCGGTACAATTCTGGTACATCTATAACACGACTATGATGCCTATATAATGTGTTGCGGTATTTGTGCGGCACGTTAGAATACACCACTGTGGTGTGGTGACAGCTCAACTTGGCAATATATACATGCGGCCCTATGGAACCATATTTCGAAATATATTCTGGCCGCGTAGCGACCTAGAAACGCTACAACCATTATGCGGGGGCGGATTTAGCAGGGTACTACTAAACTATCCACGTTGACTAAGGCATCTAATATGCTCCAGTGACAAAAGCGCAGTGTGTTCGAACCCAGTGCTTAGATTTAAAGCATCGTGTTGTTCCGTAAAACTACTTTACATGAAAAGTACCCAGACTATTCGTACAAGTTCGAAGTCGGTTAAATCTTAGATGCTATCACCAGAAGGTCACTGCCGATACATAATTTCATAGAATATACGTCACGATGAAGCACAACAGAAGCCACACATAGATAACCTTAGATGTGGGCGCCCGTCGTACTTGGTCAATCACCACTTTTTGTATGTTTGACATATTTGTACAACATATTGTATAGTATGATCTATTTAACTCGAAAGTACATCACATGGCCAAGATTCTCACCAGTTACGCACTCTAGTTTTCAGAATCTAGCTTAAATTACAATCAGATTCGTAGCGTCATTGAACTTCTAGCAGGCTATAGCTAGCAATGCACAAACTCAGACCATAGTACTCCTCGCCATCACTCGAACCGGTTTTCTTGGAAAAGGGCGGTCCACTTCCAAGTGAAATTCTCCAACAATTCCGTTGCGTGGCCAGTCCACAGTTTGCAATTCTCATAGTAGCTTCGACTCTACACTTCTTGCCACTTACGTCTCCTCGCGCTTCAAGTGGTACACAGAGGCTCGTTGTGTGGTACACACAAATGGTTAACGGCCTACTGCTAGTAGATCAAATTCAATAGTGAATGCAATGGCAGACTTTCATACGCGAGCGATGGTGACATCGTCGAGAATGTTTGAGCCCGTCCACCTACGAGGATGCGACGCCACTTAGATCAATCCGACAGAGAGATTGCTACTGCCGAAAAGGGATATTGCACCTTCGAGGAATGGTTGTTGCCTTGAAAGTCCATCAACGGAGTTAAGTCAGTTTGGGGCAGGCTCGAGATGAGCTTGAATGATGCCACGATGACAGAACATCTGGTAAATGATTGAAGTGTTAGACGCTTGCTAGGGAGATGGAGAGGAACAGTGAGAGATGGCCGATTGAAATTGCGAAGATTGAAATTATTTAGCATGCAAAAGCGGTAATACCAAGAGGTAAGGAAGAGAACCGAGTCTGGGCGGTCGTGCCGGAATGTTTAGTTCGAAATCCAGTGAAAAACTTCAGTGAGTTAGAATCACTGCCCGTGGGGTTAGCTGGTGGGTCTCCAATCAATAGGTTTATTTAATGGTTAGCCCATATTCGGTTGTCTCCTACATTCTTTCGTCAGTGCAGCCTCTACTGCTCGTTTGGCACCACTCCTGTCTAACCAAACCAAAGGCACCATGTTTAAAAATGACAACACTAGCGGACTGGGTGTCTGGTCTGAACGTGCTTCTTGACATCAGACAGAAACGTTCGAGCTCGTACCTTCTGTGTCTAGTCAGGTGGAAATTGATCGAAGAGTCGAAGAATGGATCCTCAAAGAAGAATGCACCGCGGAACCGTTTGAGCGAATATAGTCACAAGCCAAGAGGAGGCAGTGCCCACTGTCAGGCTTGCGGCTGCTCACGTCACATTCAAGCCGGTAAAACGCGTCATATCGAATCCGCCCTTCTCTCGCCCTACAGCAAAGAGCGGTCTGCGTTCAAAAAGATTTGTCGTGCGTCTCCAGATTATTCCGCTTCGGTTCAGGCAATCTCTAAAAATGGCGGCGACGACGACGGGTCTTGGAGGTTGGCTTTGACGGCCCAACTGTCGAGGCTGCCACCTAGAGAGGTACGAAACATTTGTAAATGTATTACCGAAATTAACGGCGAAATATGGAAGCGTTGAATAACACTGACGCTGCAGATTTGTGACGGCCGCACTGGAGCGTGAACAGCGAACGCTGAGAAGGTGTCATGTAGGCGGATAATGGTTCTTGCGCTTGTGGTACATAGCACAGAGACTTGGTAATACATGCCGGAGAGGTCTGAGGTCCTGCTAACGATCGCCTCTTGTCTGACTACGCGTGGCTCTTTCACATATGCACTGGACAGGCCGTTATGAAACGAGTAGGTCGCAGCAATGTACATATAGGCCATGTTGGCTGGAATTTCTTACCTGAAAATGGCCGCCCACCGAATGTGCTGTCTGACGGTTCCCGGCTTACGCGTGAGCTCTCGTTTCATTACACTTCAACTCTGTCTAACACAGATATCAGTTTAAATGTTGATTCAACGCTTTGTGACGTTGGCATACTGCGATACGTAAACCAATCAGAAGTCGAAATATTTCATACTTAAAAAACGAGAACCTTTTAAGCACGCTAGAGGGACCCATCTAGGCTCATATGGAAGAATCGATATCATCAGTTGTCGTTTTTTTGAGCTCGTACTCATTTAACGCCAAAGGGAGAACAGCTGGAAATTTTCTTGGTGACTAGCATGCTGGCAACTGGAAAAATCGTCGATTATACCTTCTTCGTCTAAGTTGTGTCACGTATTCATGTCTATTTATCGGTTTCAAACTACCCTCAGTTATATACTACACGCATGACCTTTTCGCAGTTCAGCTATGCCTGCCATACGGGTGATGAGTAATTATATTAGAGAATAGAACTTCAGCGCTCCCGCATTGATTTGTCAGAAGAAAATAGCGCAGAACAACAATCATTGAATGAGCGTAGTCTTACCTAATGTATATAATCTAACATAGAGTAGTCATAGCATCACGTACAAAGGGGTAAAATCTAGGGGTAAAAAAGGGGTAAGATTTTAAGCGAAATCGTATCACTCAATTGATTTGCTGTAGTATGCATCGGTTCTATGAAGACCCTATTGCACTTCGGCGGCTGTAACATCGAGTTGCTTTGAAGTGGAAGCTGTACGCTACAACCTATATATAACTGTGATTTACACGAAAACTGACGCTACGGTACTATTAAGCATCCCCATTTATTTATTGCTTAGTAAAATAAGGAGAGCATACGTATTGAATCCACTAAAATATATAGCATATCCGACGCAGATTGGATTCTCTCTCTAACGATCTGTTTTCATCTTATTGATTGAGAATTAGTCTACAGTCGATTCCATATTCATCGAAATTTGCGGGATCAAGTGATGCCAACAACCAAGCCCTTTATAAAGCTTGCCCGTCTCAGGCGGGAACTCCGTCCCTACTACTTTAGCAACTACATAGACTCACTCCTACGAAG
Organism: Tropilaelaps mercedesae; assembly: GCA_002081605.1. NCBI lineage: Eukaryota > Metazoa > Arthropoda > Arachnida > Mesostigmata > Laelapidae > Tropilaelaps > Tropilaelaps mercedesae. The sequence continues at coordinate 411 of MNPL01033511.1, read as the reverse complement.
ACGAAGTGCCACTGTCAAGATTAAGGACTCTGGAAATTGCCAGCGTTGCAGTCAGCTACGTAGCTGTCTGTCGTCCACCGCCGCAACAGCAATTGTAGCCTAGCTGTCAGTATTAGAACGCACCTCAGTTAAATGCCCTGGAGGATGCGAGCTAGGATTTGTTTAATGTCAAACAATGTTTCTATTCCAAACGTCTGAAGAAAAAAAGTCCGGCAATAGCCTGCTCGAAATCTTCGACGGCTCGAAGTTCTCTAAAACGATGATAAAACGACTGAGAGTTCAGGAACCACTAGCCGTACAAAACAACGTTGTGTCTTTTGACGTCCACAGGGTCTAATACGATCTTCTCCGTTCATTGCTCTATTTAGAGATCAATTACCCTCATACATTTACAGCTGTATTAGGTGAAGA
>MNPL01033508.1:133-11984 GCA_002081605.1 Tropilaelaps mercedesae | reverse complement strand
ATATATATATATATATATATATATATATTTTTCTTTCTTGTGTATATATTCTGTTTTTGGCTATGTAAAAATTTTTAATCGAGTTTGAAGGTGTTTGTGCGCTCATAGGGAACAATGTTAAAATATTTTACCTTTGTTAGATTATCTGTGCTTTTACCAAGTTGAGCTAATTAATTCGCTTTTGTGTAAGGTGGTAACGGAATGTTTTTATGTGTCTGTAGTCTTTAGTCGAGTGAAAGTGGTCAAGGCATGAGAACAGATACACCCTAAATGAAGTATGTGTAAAAACAGTTGACTCCGAAACGGTCAAGGAAGACAGAGAATTGCCTACTTGTGGTGGGCAACCCTGAACTAAAGTTGCCTGTAGGGGCGAAACGAAGAGCCAAAAAACGGTAGGCCAATCTTGTTATGTATTAAGACCATTTTGCAATATCTGTTACTAAACTGTACCCATGCGGCTGTTGCTGTTTGAACAATTAAGGTGTTGCCGGAAGGGCAAAACAGCAAGGTTCCTTCCCGGCTGCTGGCGACTATTCACTGCCAGTAGACACAGAATTGTGTAATCAGAACTTAGAGAAATCGAAGTTAACTCTCAGATGGCTTTATTTAGTGTTGCCAACTGTATATTCTCATGAGGTTAGATTGATTACGTTTATTGCAAGCTACTACAAATTTCGTGTTGAGTGATTTACATTATTTGAGCGCATGGATTTGTATCAAATATTAAATGGATACACATTATATATAAATAGTCGTGATAAAATACTTGTGATTCAATACCATTTACCATATTGAGGAATGAAACTCGTGCCCTGAAGATGTCGTTAAGACATATCTGTTTTGTGTATTTGTGTACTTGTATGTTTTTTCCGTCATAGCAATTTTTCTTCAAGGTAATTGGTCCATTTCCAAAATTTTTTCATAAGTCCTGTTTTGGTTAGGCGTACTTGATCCCTTATTCAATGAAAAGGCCTTGTGTTTTCTTGCTTTGCGTACTGGAAGCGACACACAAAAATTTCGTAAATGCATTGTGAATTTTCTGTGGTTGCCTACAGACAAAGTCAGAATATTAACACAATTAAATGTGAAAGTTGTTTAATCTCGGGGTTAATCTCCTTTTGTACTTAAACAGAAATAAGATTATAAAAAGTTCTGGCCCATTCCCCTAAACCAAGAAAGCGTATCCAGGCTATCGGTAATAATCTTACAATCATGTTGATAGAAAGAGCGGATGGGCAAAAAAGAGTATTGAGCCTGTTACATATCCTCTTCTGATCTACGAAAAGCCATGCAGAACTGCTGAAGACTTTAACTAACATGTAAGCTAGCACCGAATAGCCATTTGTAGTAATGCGCCTTAAGCTGCAGATTTTGTCAAATAACAGCAATATCGTTGTTGAATCAGTCAACTTGATTCCCACATGCATGCTTCGATCTGTATAACTTGGAATCAAAATAGGCCTTTAGGTTTAATGGCAAATTCAAACAAAGTTTTAAGTACATCGTTACGAAGGTTCCTCTATCTCCAACACACACACATACCTCATATATGTACACACAAGCACACGTGTACAAATTCGTCGTCGTGGCTATGCACAATCTATGTACTATTATCCAGAAAATTTTGAGAGTCTCGTGACGAGAATTGAATATAGTTCGCTGGTCCAAGATAAGAAAGAGTCAGTATCTTCCAGAGAATACGCTCGGTGTTCATAAGGATATACAAAAAAATGGTGGTTATAAAATTTAGGCTTACTATAATTGCTGTTTAAATGGTCATTGAAGTACATGCTTCTTAACTGGTTTCTAAAGCTGGTGGTCAAGCAGCCTATAAAGTTGATATCAAAAGTATCATTAATATATCAATAAACGGGAACACTGGCCCATATGCAATCTAAGCAAAATGTTGCTGCAGTAAACGAAATTATTGCAGTATAAAGCTTATAAAATTAAGATGAGATTACCATATCTTCATTATTACTCAATATTCATGATTACACTGTCTTGATTAGTCAATGTTCAAATTTATTTATAATCGATATTTATAAAAAGATGGTATTCATAAATAAAACGAGCTTATTTAATTTACTATGACGGAAAGGCGACCGTTAGCTATGTCAGACTAGCATGATTTACTGCACTCAAGGTTGAGGTGTGCCGTCATGCCAACTGTGTCCGGTTTTAGGTCAAACAACATTGGAATCAGACACGCAAAACCTGCAAAAGAGTTTAAGACCGATAAATATCATCAGTCACTCTGTTTCTCTAGTTGCAAGTTGTAACAAGTGCAGCGTTATGAACTAAGTAGTGACCCTACCTACTTTAGCGATTTCTGTTTTGGCTGCGCATAATAAAATCGCATGGGCTATCCAGGCGTCTTTTATATTTTAAGACAAACTGGTTATGTACGGCTAGTGGATTTTCTAGAATACATAGTATTGCTGATTTAAGTGCTAACTGAAGACCCCGATAACACTAAGTTCTATTGTGTTTAAAGTAGAAAACAGTTTTCTTAGCGTCTGGCATAAAGAAATGATAAGTTTATCTCTCAATATGTTCGTCTTCAGTGGCCAGAGCTGCTATTTTGCGAGAAAGTAGGAGCGGCTTAAAATGTTTTTTTCTGAAGTCTTAACGATGTTGAGTTGTTGTGAACGCCACGCTATGTGCCATTTTCATGCAGCTATCGTCATCTGCCAAGGTGTACCCGACCTCACATCCAACGCTTTATAGTAGATACGTCTCTTTGGCAGGCAGGTTTTCGATTGCCTGGGCCTTTTTGTATGGGTGGGAGATTTTATATTGCAAGTATTCGGTGGTATGCTGTATTATAAGCTAACTATTCTATAATTCGTGTATTGCTATTTACCATAGGGAGCTTCCAGAGATTGTCAAAATTGGCTTAGCGGCAAGTCTAAATCATTTAGTAAAATTCTAATAATTTAATGTGATGCCCCAAAGTTTTAATTGGCTCGTCAACAACGGCGGGTAAACATACAAGTGGAGAGATCTTTAAAAGATCGCAGTGATCTCGTGAAAGTAAAAGCAACCTTTGAAGTCAAATAACATATAGATTAATCGTTGTTGCTTAGATTGATATAATAGGTAGTGTTAGCGACTTACCATTTGGGTACACTTTTTTACTTTTTCTGTGTAACACTCAGGTTAGGCTTAACTTAGGTACAAAGAACTAGGCATTTGAAGCATATGTCCCTTGATTCGTGGGAGCTGTCCAAGACAAAAGCTAGGTGAAAAAACAGTAGGTCAATATAAGTTGTAAGCCAGCTTTATAACATCAATTCACCAGGAGAATTTTGTTATGTCAGAAGAACTCACATGGATCTATCCTACTTGAATAATAGCGTAGACTTACAACATTTTGATTGAATAAATCAAAATAATATGGGAGTACCGCTTCGTGAGCTAAAAAAAACGCTTGCCTCCAATTTTCATGTGTTGTTATTGTTTGAACCAGGTAGATATGCACTTGTGTCTCTTTCTAACTGCTAACTTCTCGGGGTACTTTGTACTTAACACTGAGTTTAGAATTGACACTGAGCCTGCATTTTTAATTGAAAGTTGAAAAGCACAAACCGCTCAATCAATCGAACACCGGAATAGCAATATGCATTTGAAACAGAACGACAACTAATTCTTCATATGAGCCGGGCGAGAGGAAGAGCCAAAATGCATATAAAAAAGATAACAATAGGATAGAACCCATAAGTATTGAGCCAAAAAGATAAAATTGGTAACATAACAAAATTGATTTGAGAGCATATTGATCTCATTCCTCACTATGTAAAAAAAAAACAGTAACACATAAAAACGTGGAAAATGTTTATTGATGGAAATTTAGTCGAGACACATTAAAACTCAAGACTGAGTCGTTCTATTTAGACAAAAGGAAGAACTATTTGGAATTGTTTGTTCCCAGACTTTGAGAGCGGATGTGTAAAAAATATCATGTAACCCTGTAGCACACTGTTTCACGTAAGGCCAGGTCAGATTATATGACCCCAGGCATGCGCAGGTAATATAACGGATTATTTTACTGAGGAAAAAAATGCACGTTGTTGGTTATCATGATAAATGGTAGTCCGAAGAAGACAAACCCTTACTTATATATGTGTGATTTATTCGATCACTAATAACGATCAAGCAACTGTCGCTTTTAACAATGCTCTGAATTATGTCTTGGAAAATTGTTGGGAAACGTGACCCGAATCAGTCGGAACTTGATACGCGAGTGTGCTTCCTGAACGGAAGGGTGACAGAACAACGGTCTTATTTTAAAAGGATTTTTAGTCCATTTGACCTCTGGTTCTTCCGCATATAATTATTTGCATATACGCCCGATATTCTTTGTAGAACTGTAGCAGAGTGAGTCCAAGTCGAAAGTATAACTCGGTAGCTTGGTGCACTCGTGTGCACCTTGCGACGGGAGGAGACACGTAGGTGCACGGATTCGATCCTCGCCTCACATTTACATTCATGTGGTTCGTCTTACAAAGTAATACAAAAAGTGCTACCGTGGACGTGAAAGGTTGGGTGACGGTCAGCCCTAAAAAACTCTAATAGTCTTTTGGAAAGGAGTTACATAAATATCTCGGGCTATGTTTATTCAATTTTACAGAATCGTAATTTGCAGAACCGTCTGTAAACTCGAAAATGATTGCGAATACTATGTTCTACAGGAAAACATATTGGTGATACGGTACCCTCGACGTGTGAGGAGATCTTCTGGCAAACAGTAAAGTCTTTTTAGATGAACGGCGCTTCAGGCCATCTATTGATCTAACAGTATACCTGCGTAGAATGTCAAGAATAAATAAGTGGGACTTTATTTTGAGCTTTCGGTAATGCACGTCCACACTGATGCAGTCATACCAACGTTATTGTGGAACTCACAAAAACACTAAATTTGTGTTCTCCCCCTACGGATGGCTTGAAAAGCTTATCGCATTGCTATAAGATTCATCCAGCAGCAATATATGTGCTCCCTAGTTAACCGGAGGGAGCATCGGGTGCGAACCGCCTACAGGCCTTGCCTCGTCCCGTGCCAACCACTGGTCCCCTACTCGAGTTTGAGTTATCCTTGTGGCTTCTAAAACCCGGCTTGCTAAATGACTCTATGGCCTGTTTCACCCATAATCTCTTCGAACCACTTAATTGCCTTTTAAGACTCCTGGGAGACCATTATCTTCTTGAAAATCTCCCTCAAAGGAAGCTGCGCAAGAACTCGATTCTCCGCCGCGCTTGGCTGCGGTAATGCTTTGCGTCGAAAAACCATGTGGTCTACATCGTCAACGACGCCGTCCGTGTAGAGTACGAACGTGTCCGTGGGGACCTGTCCGATTCTGCATAGATTACACTGGAAGCGACCACGGCTTGCAAAAATACCTAATAAGTGTGTTCGCCGTCATTTCCGTATCATTCACCAAAGGCTCGAAGTTTTTCCTCCTCTAACCTTCTATCCAAGCTGGACCCCATGCCACTAATTATCCCGCCGGCCCAAGATTGCCCCTTTTGCAACCTATAAGCCGTACTCAGTCAAGACCATTCTGTCCTCTCGCTTGCTAGGAGGTCCGAAGGGAGCAATCTAGTCGAGACAAGCAGGATAGCCCTGTATGTCGTGCATGTGTGCGTAGCCAGTGGCCTTTGGGCTGGGCGTAGTCCATTCCTAATATTCTCGTTTCTTAGAGTCGTACAGGAGCTGCGTTAATAACCACTGAGTCGCCTACCGAAGCCAAGAGGTGTCTTGTCGCGTTGCACGCTCCTCCAGTTCTTGGAAGCATTATGGCGATGTTAACTTCCTTTTGGCATCCTTTTATAACTTGTGCAGTACCAATTAGGCCGGTATCTAGCTGAGCGCTGAGGTACCTTGCCCCATTGCTGATTTCGATTGGATGGTTTCTGAAACTCAGCGTAATTTCCTTTCTCTTCTTCTTGCATGCAAGGTAGAGAGGTTCAGCTTGCTGTTTCTCATTCACTTGGCCACGATAGACAAGGCTTCGTTGGTCCTCTCCTGTAAGGTTTCTTCACCGGGTGCTGTGATCTGCAAAGCTAAATCATCTACGTAAGCAAGCACCGGACGCCACGTGATAGAAAGGAAACCAAAAACCAGTCATAGGCTAGGTTCCGAAGAGTACAATCAAAGACTGACCCTTGAAGAACACTAGCCGTAATCTTGACTTCTTCACCACCCGCTAAAGGAACCGCTCACTAAAGTAAAACGAGATGAAGTGTTGTAAGCCTACCGAAATTTCCTTATTCCCAGGTGTGAACATGAGCTCCATCCATCGAAGCGAGAACATCTAGAAAAAATCATGAGGACGAAGCGTTTAGTCTTAAGAGACTTTATTGTCTTTCCCCCCGTCAGACTTGATGCTTACCGTATAGACTCAAAGAAGGATCTATCCTTCCGAAGTTCATATTGGGAGTCGGAAAGGCATCCTTGTTGTTGATTTCATCCGTCAGTGCTTGTGATATGCTCATAGAGCTTACTGATTGTACCAAAAATGCGAATGGACCTGACGCCTTTGGATGACAATCCATCAGGCTTAGGGATAAGAACCAGCCTTGCCCTTTCCCAAACCCGAGGGAATTCCCCTTCGCGAACCAGGTCATTAAACATACTAACCGTTATTTCTTTCCTACCCCCTCTGGGTGCCCTCTTGACCGCCTGCGCCGGCATGCCGATTGGGCTGAATGCTTTATTCGAAATATGCGTAATACACGCCTAGCTGACCCAGCGCCCCTGGAAGGATGTGTTGGAAAAAGATCCCACTATCTCACCAGACGTTCTCGAGGCACCGGAGACGTTTTTCCCTACCCTTTCCTTAACTACCCTAGGGAAGTTTGGACAAGAAGTGTTCTTCCACGCCCTGCTCTCACTGTCCCATAAACTCCGCATAAGGAACTCTTTCTTAGCCTTGTAGTCTCTCCGTATAGCTTTCTCCTGTTCCGTAAAGGTAGGATCTTGTTCCATTCTACTAATAGTCCCGTTATATCTAGTGAGTCTTTTTTTAATTCTGGCTTGATTAATTTCTGGCAAGCTTGATACAATTAGTCCACCAATAGATGGACATCTCGCCCTTTAGACGTCTGTTAGCCCCTTTCCTCCGCGCAATACTGGTAGAGGCCCTTCCTATTATCCCAACCAACTCTTCCGAGTCTGCTAGCCCCTCATAACGGGGACGATCTTTGTTTTTTGTGCGATGCCTCTTTTTGCCCGTCGCCCTTCGTTTGCCGAAACAGGCGGACACCTCTTCAAAGATTTTCTAATCTATCCTTCTGGCTTCCAATCTAAATGAGCCTGCGTGCTCAATGAGTGTTCTTGTATCCTGGTCTTCTCGAAGAGACTAACCTACCGATGGTCGCTGAGCGGTTCTGTATCCAGTGCCCTCAATCACCCACACTCTGGGCCTTCGTTCATTATAGCGCGATCTAGTCAGGCCTTCGAACTCCTTTGTTCAAATGTTGGGTGTTCACCCTCAAAGATTACGAAGAAGTCCTTGGTTGCCACCCACCCCTCTAGAATTCTACCCCTATAAGTCGCACGTGTTCCACTTTATCCTGTATTAGGCGTATTAAAGTTCCCCTGTAGGAAAGCTCTTTTCTGGCTCTGTGAGTTCTAATATCCTATGCTGGCCCTTCTAAAAACTGCACAAATTCTTCCTGTGTTTTATTAGGTGACAAATAGCAACCGTAAAAAAGTGACTTCCCCTCTAATTCTACCCAGGAGAAACGTACACCTGACCGATTTCCTGTTTATGCACTCGGCCTTGAGCAGGTCATGTGCTCCTCCGACTGCGACTGATTCTACTCTGCAAGACCTCCTGCATATTGAGTAATGCCCGGAGCCAATTCCCTTTTATTTTGCACCTTTTCCTCCGTCGTTTGGGTTGCGGGAGAGACTGGCCTATTTTGCACTGTCCAATCTCCTTCGGGGTCCGGAATGGTAGATTTTAGCCGTTTTGAGATCCTCTTGTGGTGTTTTCCTTTGGTTCTCTCCGTGAGCTTTTCTGAGAGCCCTTTTGCAGATTCAGAGGACCCATATATGGCCGCCGTTCTGCTGGCTTTAAATAAGTTGAGCTGAGAAATTTGCTCTTCACGACAATATATATAACAGAATGGTCTCCACAAGGCAACAGTACCGACAGATTAAAGCGGTTAAAAAAGCACAATTACGGAAACGCAAGCATTCCTTTTACAGCAAAGCAACGTGGGATAATTGGTGTGTAGATATATAGAGAAGGTTAGGCCAGAGAAGCTTACCAGAACAGCTTCTAAGCACTCAGAAAACGACAGATATCTTTAGGATTAATCGAATGTCGAGCTCGGTGGCTTGCATTCGTATGCGCATTGCGATTGGAGGAGACACGCAGGTGCACGGGTTCGATCCCCGCTGGTGCACATTTACATTTATATGGGGTTCGTCTTACGAAGTAATGCAAAAACTGCTACCGTGGACGTTAAATGTTGGCTGATGGTCAGTTTTAAGAAATATTTTAGGATTAATTGAATTATTTCTAAACAAAGCCATAGAGACTAATGGTTTGAAGACTACGAAATCAATTTTGACGTTTAGAGCCAGCTTTAAGGTGGCGTAAGAATATTTAATATTTAAACCTGAGCTTAAGAAGGTTAGAAGGCCATCAGTAGGATAATTCTTAATTATTGGAAAGAGAAGAGTGAGGTCATCTGGAAACGCTAGGTGGCACGTAGAGAAAGAGTGAAGGATACAATGATCTAGAGAATGATATTAATATAGAGGGTATTAAATATATCGACAGGATTTCAATTGCGGCAAATTGTATTGAGGTAATAGTGGTCAAGTATCCCAGACTACCAAATGCCACAAAGGGCTAAGGAAGAGTGAATTCCTATAGCTCTGAATACGGGTTTTTGCTGACACGTTCGGCCAGGTTATCTAGCAAGGCCTTTCACACCTCGCATTTTGCTATCAATAAAGAAGGATGGCATTCAAACTATTTAGCTCCGCGCTAAGCATAGGAGCCCAAGAAAGCAGAGACGTCACAATAGGCACAAAGGAATAATACTTCACAGCAAGCTGAAAAGAAACGTGGATTCGATTCTCTTGAGTTTGAATTTACTTTTATGGACACCCCTGCAACATTTTCGAGGCTTGTCAGCCCGTCTAATTACGCCGACACTTTATTGCTCGAAAGTTGAAAATCGACAAAACTTTCTCCTTCAGCCTATTTCTCACAGGTAAAAAGGTTTGCGTCTCAGGAATCTCACCTCACCACTGCAGAGAATGAGTTATGGTTCACCGCCGACTTACAATCATCCCATGGGGTCGCACATCCCTCTCTGCGAGTTCCAACGGGCCTTCATAAGGGAAGAATATTGGATCCATACTAGCGGAACAGTCTTTCACCTAACGCGAGTGCGTTTATACCACCGGCCTAATATAATGGTGTTCACATCAATAATGGCTCAAATGTAAATATTGCAAATAATGACGATGGTAATAGAAACATACGAAATTGCGATACCTCCTTAGAAGTGTACCCCTTACATTATTATAATCACGAAAACATAGTTACATGTGAGTGCCTTCGACATGGAGTTATCATTGTGTGAGCGTTACTGTGCATTCAGGCGAAATTCGAAAGGTGGTGGTATCGCAATAGTAATTATCTCTGAAGTGCTGTTCGGTAGAGATCACTGATCGCGCATAGGTGGTTGCTGTTGATGTTTATTCGTGTGCTGATTTCACACGTTTTGTATGCTGTTTATGTTCAATGCTGGGGATCCTCTGACAAAAAGTGGTCAAACCGTTGAATTATAAAAACTTTTCATTTTTTAAGCCACCAGTATTTTGTCTAGTCGTCTATTGCCATTAGTGATAATTTAACCAAAGAGGTTACTTGTGTAGACTCCTGTATATCTAATAAGCCTGTTCAACTCGTGAGTGGTATTACGCGGTTTTTGAGATCAGATACCGATAATTCAAGCGATGAAAGAGGTTCTAACCTCAATCTTGACCTAGCTCCAGTTTTTTGCATTGATAGAGTTGTCTTACCGTAGTTGAGTCATCTCCGCATTCCGTTAACACATAATTACATCTGAAATCCCAATCGAGGTAGCTGGGTCATCTAACATGAGCCAGTTTAGGGATTTTTACAGTGGTAATTACGAGTCGATTTAGGCTAATTTATTTGTTGTAAATTAACCCAGATTCTTCGACGATTATGACAATGTGGGTTGTATGTTCAATCATCTCATTGACTACGTGCACTATTTGATCGTTATTCTTGTTGTTGATCGTGCCAACGTAGCTCGTCACAAAATATCACGGAACTATCACAATTTTTAAAAAATATCAGTAAGCTCTGACATCTCCGCTCATCTGGAATCTAGGCTGCATAAAGCGTCGTATCGACTTCGTATGTTGGAAAAATCTGCACTTATCTTCAAGAACTTGAGGGACTTTCGTTACAAGTGGCCGCTGAATGTTCTGGTGGATTCCTTACAAAGTTTTTATCTCCTGCAAAAAATAACGCTTTAATTATGGAAGAACTGGAAAACTTACCCCCAAATGTAGTACAGCTTCCGATGGAATTCCCCTATATTCTATAAAAGCCTTGTAGTCGTGCTCGCCGAGCCATTCTGTTTAATTATGACCAAATCGTACGAGAATGGCTTTGTCCCTTAGTTTTTTACAGTGTCTTTTGTAAGCCCGTTTATAAGAAAGGCGAAAGTAATTTGATGATAAGTATCATCCTGTGGCTCAGAAGTCCACATCCTGTATTATACGCGAAAAAAATATTTGTCAGCCATATAGTGAAATTTTTTGGAACCTCACAAGCTGTTCAATCCGAACCTTTTTACCGAATTTACTTTAACGACGGCTTGGTCAGCGGCTGCTCAGCTTCCTCGTATAGTTTGAAAAATAGGTATATTTCGAAACCATCGTGAAATATTTGATTATGCGTACTTTCATGTTTCAAAAGCGTTTGACCGAGCTAAATACGACCTACTTATCAGAATGCTTATGGCAGTTGCGATTGGCTTTCGGTCTGTTAGGCCGGTTCAAAGCTATGCGAACGATCAAAGCTTTCGTGTTGAGGTGAATAATATTCTCAGTTCTGGAAAAGCTCATTCCCCAGATGCACCCCAAAGGCTTTGTATCGGCCTTTTTCTATCACATTCATACATGGCATGAAAAGTGTGGTTCTTCGTGTCTGTTGTGCTAACATAAGGCTGACGACCTAAAATTATACGGGTCCTCAAAGCCAATAAGTAACAAAGATCTGATTCAAAATGGGGTAGACACAATATCTCACTGGTGCTCGGGTAACGACATTATTATTATTATTTTAACTCAGAAATGTACAACCCTATGTTCACACCAACAATTCAATAAATATACTCCAAACGATGTCGCCATTCCTATGGTGAGCCCGACCGGAATTTAATCTTCTAATTATCAGGGCGGCTTCGCTTATTATTAGTCGCTTACTATTGATTTTAATGTTTAGTTATAAGATCTTCTGAATGTCATATTAATCCCTAAATTTTTATACTGTTTCGAATTCTGGCGCTCATATATGAGGAAGTACATGAAAGATATTAAGCGTGTATAGAAGCGGTTCCTTCGACGAGCGGCACTTCATTGTGGGGCTAATAGAACTAGCTTATTTCTATAACCTATATTTGATTCGCGCTCCAGAACGAATGGTAAAATATACAAAACGTTAGTTCGCCCTAATGATATTGTGCATTTTGTAAATATTATAAAAAATTTTTAGAGAATGGGTGAATGGTGACCGCTCTTGAGGTGATCAGATATGAGCGCCTAAATTATTTAGTTATTTCATTA